>SJYW01052979.1:183485-207546 GCA_006410735.1 Raphicerus campestris
GTGTGGCAGTCTGAGCATTCTTTGGCATTGCCTTTCTTTGGGATTGGAATGAAAACTGACCTTTTCCAGTCCTATGGCCACTGCTGAGTTTTCTAAATTTGCTGGCATATTGAGTGCAGCACTTTCACAGCATCATCTCTCGGGATTTGAAACAGCTTGACTGGAATTGTCTTTTGGATAATTAACCCCTTTATCAGTATACAGCATTCTTCTTTATCCCAGGGGTCAGAGGATTTTTTTTCTCATCCCAGTTGCAATGGACTGTTGCCTTTTCCCCACAGTAATTTAAGACTTTTATTCTGTAGAGAGGAGCACAGGGGAGAATCTAGGCAAAGCTTCACGCCTTTCTTGTGGTGGCTGCTCTTCCTTNTTTTTTCTCATCCCAGTTGCAATGGACTGTTGCCTTTTCCCCACAGTAATTTAAGACTTTTATTCTGTAGAGAGGAGCACAGGGGAGAATCTAGGCAAAGCTTCACGCCTTTCTTGTGGTGGCTGCTCTTCCTTTCTGCCAGTGTGTACCTGCAGGGATTTTTTCCCAGGACTTTCACCAGTCTTTTCTGTGAGTGCCCTCTGAGGCCAGTGGAGAAGAATCAGCCTGAATTCCTTTATATCTATGGCTCCCAGGATTCTATACTGTCTCATTAGCCCACACTCGACAACTGCCAATCAATTCATTCATAATTTTAATGGAATCCCTCTCATTCTGGATGTCCAACTGCATCAGTCCAAGGGAAAAAAGTAGTCACATCCCATCTCTGCTTTCAATCATCTTGTCTTCCTTCAAATTAGTTTTGGTTGGTTAGCTAGTTGGTTGCCTATTAACCTCAGCTCATTGATAAATTTATGGAAAGTTGTGAATATGCAAGTCCAGGTTTTGCTGTTGTAAGAGTAAGAGTGAAGCTCTTTTCACCTTTCTGTATTCCATATATAAATGGAAAGTATAGGTTATTATTTTATGGACTATCCCATCCTTTACAAAAAGGAATTTGCAAAGGCATTCTTGAGAATATCTTTCTGGATCCCAGCCTAACATAAGGTCCATTTCTTTGCTCTTAGTACTGGAGCTAAGCTTTCTGAAGGAGGGAAGGAAGGATAAAATGGCTAGTTGTATAATTCCTTGTTTAGTCTCAGTCTTTCCTTCTTGCCTTCATAGAGGTTAAATGAGATAGCATCAATATTTCTTTGACTCCAAAAACAACAGGTTTGAGCTAAAAAATCTTTGCAAGACAAAGAAAAAATTGGAGGAAATTTTTAATCCCTTTCAAATGAGCTAAAAAGAAAAATCTCCAAAGCCTCTGTAAGGAATTAAGCAATTTAAGAGGGTAATTAGTAGTATAAACTTTATCTTCCTTCTTCTCCACCCCCAACCCTTCATCCAGTACAACTGGGGCCTAAATCCACTGTGCTTTTGAGAGAAGGCTTAGAGACAGGTCATGAGCAGAGGATGGACGGTTTGCTCCTGCCATTCACGTCTATTAAATGGTAGCTTCTGCCCCTTGGCTGTGTTTGCATCACAACACACATCATTGGCTTGCTTTGACCCTGACACCATTTTATAGGCTTAATAATAATAAATCTATGTCTTTAAATAGTTTTGCAGATTACACCAATCAATCAAAATTCAGGGAGCCCAAGACCATTAATGTCATCAGCAGTGATGCAGCACCCCGGGAATCCATCTAAATCAGCCATTACAAGGGAAAATACGCCTCAAGAACCTGAAGACAGGAGTAGATGGAAGCATAAATTGCAGTTCTAGTTTCATTAGCCATGAAGGGATGATTTTCTTGGGGAGGCTTTGTCTATTCCTCGTAGGAGATGAAACAAAGAGCTGTTGTCCATTGCTGATTCTCACTCCAAATTATAAACTGGGAAGAGTTCGCTGGTCCTGGGCTGTGGGTGCCGAAACACAGTCTGTCGCAGTCTACAAACCTAAACTCTGGAGAATTCTCCTTTGAGACTCCCCAATGAGCAGTCAAGGCCCAGTGCCTTTTGCCTTTGTAGATGGCTCTGTCACTCCCATTTTCCCTTTGTTGAGACAAATCTTAAAGGAACACTCAGCTGAGAGGGGCTTGAGATGGAGCTACATGGAGGTCTCAGACCTTCCACAAAGTCTGTGGTTAATCCTTAAAACTGAGGATGGAGGGGTAAGGAAGAATGAAAGTCCTTCTCAGGTCTTCTATAGTTTGAATCTTTCTATAATCTCTTAGACTGATTTCTTGTAAGACAGTATGATATAATGAAAGCAACTGAGATTTAAGATTCAAGAAAACTGTTTTGGCTCTTGAGTTAGTTGTATGACCTTGAGAAACTCATCTTGCTTTTTTATGGATCTTATTTCTTCTTCTGTAAGATGAACAGATTGCTCTAAATCAGGCATTCTAAACCAGAAATCCATGGACCAGATCCACATGTGAGTTTTGTTTGGCTGTGAGTTAAATAGTGACTTAGACATGACTCAATCTCACGTGTGCGCTTAGTCGCTCAGTCGTATCTGACTCTGCTACCCCACGAACTGCAGCCCACCAGGCTCCTCTGTCCATGAGATTCTCCAGACAGGAATACTGGACTGGGCCGCAAACTACCATTTTATCTTCTCCTGTACGTGGGCTGTACAGGACCGTGTCTGCACATGGCAGCAGTGGTATTGCTGGGTAATACCGCCTTTGGTGGAGTCTGCCTTCACCCCCAGGGCCCCAGAATTCCCACCTGNTTTAGTTCTTTGGCCCATTTTTTAACTGGGTCATTTATTTTTCTGGAATTGAGCTGCAGGAGTTGCTTGTATATATCTGAGATTAGTTGTTTGTCAGTTGCTTCATTTGCTATTATTTTCTCCCATTCTGAAGGCTGTCTTTTCACCTTGCTTATAGTTTCCTTTGTTGTGCAGAAGCTTTTAATTTTAATTATATCCCATTTGTTTATTTTTGCTTTTATTTCCAGTATTCCGGGAGGTGGATCATAGAGGATCCTGCTGTGATGTATGTCGGAGAGTTTTTTGCCTATGTTCTCCCCTAGGAGTTTTATAGTTTCTGGTCTTGCATTTAGATCTTTAATCCATTTTGAGTTTATTTTTGTGTATGGTGTTAGAAAGTGTTCTAGTTTCATTCTTTTTTAATATAAAATTTATTTTATATTAATATACTATTTATATTAATTTATAAAATATATTTTAATATAAAATTTATTTATTTTAATTGTAAGTTAATTACTTTACAATATTGTATTGGCTTTGCTATACATCAACATGAATCCACCACAGATATACACGTTTCCCATCCTGAACCCCCCTCCCTCCTCCCTACACGTACCATCCCTATGGGTTGTCTCAGTGCACCAGCCCCAGACATCCAGTATCATACATCAAACCTGGACTAGTGATTTATTTCATATATGATATTATACATGTTTCAACACCCTTCTCCCAAATCATCCCACCCTTGCCCTCTCCAAGTCCAAAAGACTGTTCTATACATCTGTGTCTCTTTTGCTGTCTCACAAGTGGTTGACCAGTTTTCCCAGCACCACTTGTTACAGAGATTGTCTTTAATCCATTGTATATTCTTGCCTCCTTTGTCAAAGATAAGGTGTCCATAGGTGTATGGATTTATCTCTGGGCTTTCTATTTTGTTCCGTTTATCTAGATTTCTGTCGTTGTGCCAGTGCCATACTGTCTTGATGACTGTGGCTTTGTAGTAGAAATGAAGTCAGGCAGTTTGATTTCTCCAGTTCCATTCTTCTTTCTCAAGATTGCTTTGGCTATTTAAGGTTTTTTGTATTTCCATACAAATTGTGAAATTATTTGTTCTAGCTCTGTGGAAAAAAAATGCCATTGGTAGCTCCATAGGGATTGCATTGAATCTATAAATTGCTTTGGGTAATATATTCATTTTCACTATGTTGATTCTTCTGATACATGAACATGGTATATTTCTCCATCTATTAACATCCTCTTTGATTTCTTTCACCAGTGTTTTATAGTTTTCTATATATAGGTCATATCATCTGCAAAGAGTGAGAGTTTTACTTCTTTTTTTCCAATTTGAATTCCTTTTATATATTTTTCTGCTCTGATTGCTGTGGTCAAAACTTTCAAAATTATGTTGAATAGTACTGATGAAAG
Organism: Raphicerus campestris; assembly: GCA_006410735.1. NCBI lineage: Eukaryota > Metazoa > Chordata > Mammalia > Artiodactyla > Bovidae > Raphicerus > Raphicerus campestris. The sequence goes on from SJYW01052979.1 coordinate 187,606, forward strand.
TGGGCACCCTTGTCTTGTTCCTGACTTTAGGGGAGATGCTTTCAATTTTTCACCATTGAGTATAATGTTTGCTGTGGGTTTGTCATATATAGCTTTTATTATGTTGAGGTATGTTCCTTCTATTCCTGCTTTCTGGAGAGGTGGGATTTTGTTTGTTTGTTTGTTTGTTTGTTTGTTTTGTTTTTATCATAAACTGATGTTGAATTTTGTCAAAGGCTTTCTCTGCTTCTACTGAGATCATCATATTGCTTTTATTTTTTCAATTTGTTAATGTGGTGTATTACACTGATTGATTTGCAGATATTGAAGAATCCTTGCATTCTTGGGATAAAGCCCATTTGGTCATGGTGTATGATCTTTTTAATGTGTTGTTGGATTCTGATTGGTATAATTTTGCTAAGGATTTTTGCATCTATTTTCATCAGTGATATTGGCCTGTAGTTTTTTTTGTTTGTTTGTTTGTTTTTGTTTTTGTGGCATCTTTGTCAGGTTTTGGTATTAGGGTGACAGTGGACTCCTAGAATGAGTTTGGAAGTTTATCTTCCTCTGCAATTTTCTGGAAGAGTTTGAGTAGGATAGGTGTTAGCTCTTCACCAAATTTTTGATAGAAGTCAGCTGTGAAGCTGTGTGGACCTGGGCTTTTGTTTGCTGGAAGATTTCTAATTACAGTTTCAATTTCTGTGCTTGTGATGGGTCTGTTAAGATTTTCTTTTTCTTCCTGGTTCAGTTTTGGAAAGTTGTATTTTTCTAAGAATTTGTCCATTTCTTCCACGTTGTTCATTTTACTTGCATATAAATGCTGATAGTAGTCTCTTATGATTCTTTGTATTTCTGTGTTGTCTGTTGTGATCTCTCCATTTTCATTTCTAATTTTATTGATTTGATTTTTCTCTCTTTGTTTCTTGATGAGTCTGGCTAATGGTTTGTCAATTTTATTTATCCTTTCAAAGAACCATCTTTTGGCTTTGTTGATTTTTGCTATGGTCTCTTTTGTTCCTTTTGCATTTATTTCTGCCCTATTTTTTAAGATTTCTTTCCTTCTACTAACCCTGGAGTTCTTCCTTTTCTATTTGTTTTAAGTTCATACTATTTTCTATAGTGACTCTACCAACAGTATAGGGAGTTTTCCTTTGCTCCACATCCGTACTAGAAATTTTTATTTGTAAAGTGTTTAATGATGACCATCCTGACTGGTATGAGTTGGTACCTCATGGTAGTTTTTATTTGAATTTCTGTAATACTTAGTAATACCAAGCATATTTTCATGTGTTTATTGGCCATATGAATTTTTCTTTGGAGAAATGCCTATTTTTATCTTCCTTCTTTCAACTTTTGTGGCTGTTGTTGAATTGTATGTTTTTTTTAAAATATATTTTAGAATTTTAAACGTTTTTTGGTTGCATTATTTGTAAATATTTTCACACAGTTTGCAAATCATCTTTCTTGTTTTATGTCTGGTTTCCTTTGCTATGCAAAAGCTTTTAAGTTTGATTGGGCCTCATATTTATTTTAGTTTTTATTTCTATTGCCTTGGGAAAGTTATCAAAGAAGTATTGGTAAGATTTATGCCAGATAATCTTTGGAGGATTTTTATAGTTTTGTGTCTTATATTTAAGTCTTCAGTCATTTTCTATTTATTTTTGTGTATGACAAGAGTGTGTTCTAACCAATTTGATGTTCTAACTTCTCTGCATGCGGCTGTCCAACTTTCAAAAACATGCAAAACAGAAAAATTGTTGTCTGAGGAGGCCTTACAAATAGCTATGAAAAAGAAAAGAGGTGAAAAGCAAAGGAGAAAAGGAAAGATATAAGCATATGAATGCAGAGTTCCAAAGAATAGCAAGGAGAGATAAGAAAGCCTTCCTCAGCTATCAGTGCAAAGAAATAGAGGAAAAGAACAGAATGGGAAAGACTAGAAATCTCTTCAAGAATATTAGAGATACCAAGGCAACCTTTCATGCAAAGATGGGCTCAATAAAGGACAGAAATGGCATGGATTTAACAGAAGCAGAAGATATTAAGAAGACGTGGCAAGAATGCACAGAACAACTGTACAAAAAATATCTTCACAACCCAGATAATCATGATGATATATCACTCACACTCACCTAGAGCCAGACATCCTGGAATGTGAAGTCAAGTGTGCCTTAGATAGCATCACTAAGAACAAAGCTAGTGGAGGGGATGGAATTCCAGTTGAGCTATTTCAAATCCTAAAAGATGATGTTGTGAAAGCACTGCACTCAATATGCCAGCAAATTTGGAAAGCTCATCAGTGGCCAAACGACTAGAAAAGGTCCGTTTTCAATCCAATCTCAAAGAAAGGCAATGCCAAAGAATGCTCAAACAACTGCACAATTGTATGCATCTCACATGCTAGTAAAATAATGCTCAAAATTCTCCAAGCCAGGCTTCAGCAATATGTGAATCATGATGTTCAAGCTGGTTTTAGAAATGTCAGAGAAACCAGAGATCAATTTGTCAACATCTGCTGGGTCATCAAAAAAGAGAGTTTGAGAAAAATGTCTACTTCTTCTGTATTGACTATGCCACAGCCTTTGACTGTGTGGATCACAATAAACTGTGGAAAATTTTGAAAGAGATGGGAATATCAGACAACCTGACCTGCCTCTTGAGAAACCTATATGCAGGTCAGGAAGCAACAGTTTGAACTAGACATGGAAAAATAGACTGGTTCCAAATAGGAAAAGGAGAACATCAGGCTATACATTGTCAACCTGTTTATTTAACTTCTATGCAGAGTACATCTTGAGAAACTCTGGGCTGGAAGAAACAAGCTGGAATCAAGATTTCCAGGAGAAATATCAATAACCTCAGATATGCAGATGACACCACCCTTATGGCAGAAAGTGAAGAGGAGCTAAAGGGCCTCTTGATGAAGGTGAAAGAGGAGAGTGAGAAAGTTGGCTTAAAGCTCAACATTCAGAAAACGAAGATCATGGCATCTGGTCCCATCACTTCATGGGAAATAGATGAGGAAACAGTGGAAACAGTGTCAGACTTTATTTTGGGGGGCTCCAAAATCACTGCAGATGGTGACTGCAGCCATGAAATTAAGACACTCCTTGGAAGAAAAGTTATGACCAACCTAGATAGCATATTCAAAAGCAGAGACATTACTTTGCCGACTAAGGTCCATCTAGTCAAGGCTATGGTTTTTCCTGTGATCATGTATGAATGTGAGAGTTGGACTGTAAAGAAGGCTGAGCGCCAAAGAATTGATGTTTTTGAACTGTGGTGTTGGAGAAGACTCTTGAGAGTCCCTTGGACTGCAAGAAGATACAACCAGTCCATCCTAAAGGAGACCAGTCCTGGGTATTCATTGGAAGAACTGATGTTTAACCTGAAACTCCAATACTTTGGCCACCTCACGCGAAGAGTTGACTCATAGGAAAAGACCCAGATGCTGGGATTGATTGGGGGCAGGAGGAGAAGGGGACGACAGAGGATGAGATGGCTGGATGGTATCACCAACTCAATGGACATGAACTTGCGTGAACTCTAGGAGTTAATGACGAATAGTGAGGCCTGGCGTGCTGCGATTCATGGGGTTGCAAAGAGTCTGGCACGACTTAGCGACTGAACTGAACTGAACTGATCTGAACGGAACTGAACGGAACTGTCCATCTTTCCCAATACCACTTGCTGAATAGACTTTTTGTTTTCCCCAGTGTATATTCCTTACTCTTTTTTTAAAGATAATTGACTGCATGGGTTTATTTGTGGGCTTTCTTTTCTGTTCCACTGATCAAATATGTCTCTTTTTATGTCATTACCACAATGTTTTATAACTGTAGCTTTGTAGTACTGTCTGAAGTCTAGGAAGGTTGTGCCTTCTCCTTTGTTCTTTTTTTTCAAAGTTGCTTTTGAAATTAATCTTTTATGATTACATGTAAATGATAAGATGATTTCTNGATTCACTTCTTTTCACAAATATAACAAAAGTGCATGTGCATGGGAAACAATCCTCACAGAATATTTACTTAATGTTAGCAGAATAGCTCAGACTTATGAAAGGGCAAGAACATCTCCACATAAATGGGTAGGGCAAAGTAAATAAATAAATAAAAAGTATAATAGCAATTGGGATGGAAACTGTGCTCCTGGGAGTAGCTGTGAAAGAGGAAATGTTCCTACAACCTGGGAAGTCCTCTCATGGGTAGGAAGCTCAGCCAGGACAGAGTGGGATCTTCAGAACCTCAGAGGAGAATGCAGCAGGGGAATGAAAGAGCTAGAACAGGGACCACAAGAAGCCTGTAAGCTATTTATATATATAACTTAAGATACTCTACCCAGGAAGGTTATCTTTTAGAAGAGAAAGATAAAGAATTTCTCAGACAGGCAAAAAAAAAAAAAAAAGAACACAACTAAACGAAATCCATTCTACAGCAAATACTGAAAGGTCTTCTCTAAATCATCATCAATTTCCTTTATTAATAACTTATAGTTCACACTGTATAAGTCTTTGACCTCTTTGGTCACATATATTCCTAAGTATTATATTTTGAAGGGTGAAATTTCAAGAGGTATTTTTTCTTTTTACATTCTCTTTCTCATATTTCATTGTTTATGTAAAGAACCGGTTTCTAGATGTTAATCTGATTTCCTGCTACCTTGCTAACATTTAAGTTAACTTTTGATAGACATGTATTTATCGCAATTGTAACATGGTTTTCACATTGAGTTTATATTTCTTTGCCCTTTTACTTTTCCTCTCATTGTTTGATGATTTTCTGTTGTATTATATATATCGGCTCTTCTTCTTCTTTTTTTTTTTTTTTGTGAATGTTTGTATGTTTTTGATTTCTCATTATTCTCTTTTTCAAATATGTTAATTTCTTCCTCTGTCTCTATACCTTAGGCTGTTATTCATATAAGCTCTATCATATTCTGTAAATTTAAAAATATATATATTTTTCTTACTTTCCTTCACCACACCATCCTTTTGTTTTCATTGTAGTTATCATCACTTTCACATATTTTTTTACTTTTTTAAAAAAATCTGTGTACTGTACACTTTTATTTACGTGATTTCTTTTCTTTTCTTTTTTTTTTTTTTCGCTTTTCTATACATTTTACTGTGTGTGTGTGTGATGTCGCTCAGTCGTGTTCGACTCTTTGCAACCCCGTGGACTGTAGCCCACCAAGCTCCTCGGTCCATGGGATTCTCCAGGCAATATAGATTTTTGCTATAAATTTTTGATTTAGAGAAGACCTTTCAGTATTTGCTGTAGAATGGATTTCGTTTAGTTGTGTTCTTTTTTTTTTTTTTTTGCCTGTCTGAGAAATTCTTTATCTTTCTCTTCTAAAAGATAACCTTCCTGGGTAGAGTATCTTAAGTTATATATATAAATAGCTTACAGGCTTCTTGTGGTCCCTGTTCTAGCTCTTTCATTCCCCTGCTGCATTCTCCTCTGAGGTTCTGAAGATCCCACTCTGTCCTGGCTGAGCTTCCTACCCATGAGAGGACTTCCCAGGTTGTAGGAACATTTCCTCTTTCACAGCTACTCCCAGGAGCACAGTTTCCATCCCAATTGCTATTATACTTTTTATTTATTTATTTACTTTGCCCTACCCATTTATGTGGAGATGTTCTTGCCCTTTCATAAGTCTGAGCTATTCTGCTAACATTAAGTAAATATTCTGTGAGGATTGTTTCCCATGCACATGCACTTTTGTTATATTTGTGAAAAGAAGTGAATCTTACAATCTATTATTCTGCCATCTTAATTGCTCCCTTCATAAGTATTTTATCTTTTGATGAGATTTTTAAAACCATTTTTTCTCCTTTCCCTTTACATTATTTCATTATTATGGTAAAGAAATGAAACAGATTTCCTTACATTAATGTTGTATTCCTTGTTGAATTCATTTATCTGTTTTAACAGTTTTTATGTGGACTCTTTAGGGTTTTCTATACATAGATCGTGTCATCTGCATACAATAATAATTTTACCTCTCCCCTTACAATTTGGATATATTATGCTTATTTTTTTTTTTAGACATGGTCAAAGTGGACATACTTCTCTTGTTTGAGGTCTTAGCAGGAAGGTTTTCAGCTTTCCACAGTTGAGTATCATATTGACTGTGGGTTTGTCTTTTTATTTTTTTAATTTAAATTTGTTTATTTTAATTGGAAGCTAATTACTTTACAATATTGTATTGTTTTGCCATACATCAGCATGAATCTGAAATGGATGTACATGTGTTCCCAATCCTGAACCCACCTCCCACCTCCCTCCCCATAGTTGATATGATATTGGATATGTTCTGTCTATATCCAGTTTGGTAAGAGGTTTTTTTTTTTGTGTTTTTTTTTTTAATCCCAAAGAGATGTTGAATTAGAGCAAATGCTTTTTCTGAATCTATTGAGATTATCTTGTGGGTTTTTTGGTCTTCCCTTATGTGAATGGGATGTATCACATTGAATGATTTGCATGTATCAAACTACCCTTTTGAACCTGAGGTGAATCCAACTTGATCATGTCATATCATCATTTTTTATATATTGTTTGATTCAGTCTACAAATATTTTGTTGAAAAAATTTTACATCTATATTCATCAAAGATATTGGCCTGTAATTTCTTTTTTTTTTTTTTTTTTGATGTGCTTTTGTCTGGTTTTGTTATCAGAATGATGGTGGCTTCATAGAATAACTTTAGGAGTATTCCCTTGTCTATAATATTTTGGAAAAGTTTCAAAAGGCTCAATATATTATCTTATTTGTATGTTTGGTAGAATTCCTCAATGAAGTCATCTGGTCCCGGACTTTTGTTTACAAGAAGTTTATTTTCATTACAGATTCTACTTTACCTTTAGTGATATATCTGTCAAATTATCTGTTTCTTCTTGATTCAGCTTTTGAGAACTGTATGCTTTTTGTCCATTTCTACTATACAATTTATCATAATATTCTCATTTTTATTATTAATTTTTAATTTAGGTAACTTTATTATCTCATCTCTTTCATTTCTTATGTAACTTATCTGGGTCCTCTCTCCTCTCTTCTTGATGATCCTGGTCCTGGGTGTGTTAATTTTGTTTAGCCTTCAGAAAAAAAAAAAAAAAAGACCCTAGTTTTACTGATTTTTGTACTATTTTTAAGAAATCTCAATTATATTTATTTCCTCTCTGATTATGTCATTTCCTTCCTTCTGCTGATTTTAGGTTTATTTTTTCCTTTTCTCTTATTCCTTTAAGTGGTAGTTTAAGTTGAATAGGGGGCTTCTCTGGTGGCTCTGGCAGTAAAGAATCTGCCTGCAATGCAGGAGACCTGGGTTCAATCCCTGAGTCAGGAAATTCCCTTGGAGAAGGGAATGGCTACCCACGCCAATATTCTTGCCTAGAAAATTCCATGCACAGGTGAGCCTAGGATGCTACAGTCCATGGGGGTTACAAAGAGTTGTATATGACTGAGTGACTAACACTTTCACTTAAGTTGTTTATTTGCCACTATTGTATTTTGATGAAAGACTTTTCCCTATGAACTTCCCTTTAAGACTGCTCTTTCTGTTTCCCACTGACTTTGTATGGTTTTATTTTGCTTTAATTTACCTCAAGATATATGTACAAAAAATAAAGTAAAATCAATGGGTCAGCAATAAAATAAAAAGAATACAAATGAATACATTTAATACATATATATATACATATATATATTCATTTTCTTTTTATTTTATTGCTGATACTTTTTTTAATAACATGTTTCTTAGTTTCCATGTTTTTCTTTCCTTCTCATTTATCTTTCTGTCATTGATTTCTAGTTTCATGACACTGTGACCCAAAAAAAGATGCTTAAAATTTTTGTATCTTTTTAAATTTGTTGAAACTTGTTCCATGCCCTAGTATATGGTCAATCCTAGAGATTGAACTTTTGAAAAGAATGCATATTAAGTTTTTTTAATGTGATATTTTTAAAATATAAATAAAATGTATTTTGTCCTTTATCATCTCTGCTGCCTTTTTGATTTTCCATCTGGAAGAGTAGTTCATTGATGTCAGTGGGGTGTTAGAGTCTCCTACTTTTTATTGTATTTCCATTAGTTTCTCCTTTTATATCAGTTAGTATTTGCTTTATATATTTTAGTGTTCCTATATTGGGTGCATTAAGTTAATAAGTGTAATATCTTCTTTTCGTATTGATCTTTTTATCATTGTATATTGTCCTTCTTTATTTTTCTTCATTGCCTTTGTTTTAAAGTCTATTTTGTCCAATATGAGTATTGTTACCCCACTTTAATTTATATTTGCATGAAATACCTTTTCTAATATTATAACTTTCAATCCATGTTTGTCCTTTGTTCTAAAGTGGGTCAGTTTCATTAAAAAAAAAAAAAAAAACACACAGTCTATATCCTGACTTGAGTGACTTATTTTCCAGTTGTTATTTTTCTTTCTTATTAATTCTTGCTTCTTCTTCATTTAAAGAACACCTTTTATCATTTATTTTAGGATAGATTTAATATTGCTGTATTCTTTTAGTTTTTGATTCCATGAGAAATGCTCTATATTTCTTCCTATTCTAAATGATAATTTTGCTAGGTAGAATATCCCAGGTTGCAAGTTTTTCCTTTCAGGACTTTGAGTATATCTTGCTACTCCATACCAGCCTGGGCTGTTTTTGCAGCATAAACAGACAAACAAAAATGCTTATAGACTTATGGGGATTTCTTTATAACCAACCCTTTGTTTTACCCTTGCTTATTTTAGAGTTCTCTGTCTTTTGCCATTTGAATTATGATATGTCTTAGCATAGGTTTTTTTGTGTTTGTCTTGTTTGGGATCCTCTGGGCTTCCTGTACCTGGATATCTGTTTCCTATTTTTTAGGTTTGAAAAGTTTTCATCCATAATTTCTTAAAGTGCATTTTGACCCCATTTTCTCTTACTTTCCCTTCTGGAATCCTTATTATGCATAGCAATATGCTTTATGTTATCCCATAGGTCTCTTATATTGCTTTCTTTATTCTTCATTTGGCTTTCTATTATCTGGATTGAATAATTACCATTATTCTATCTTCCAGATCACTTATTCATTTTATGCATTATTTAGTTTGCTACCTACAGCCTTTATGCCAACTTTTGTCTCAGCAACTGTTTTCTAATTGTAATTGGCTCTTGTTTAGAGTTTCTATTTTTATAGTGATCTGCATTTCAATTAATAAACTTTCTTAATTCCTTCACTCTTTTTATTACCTCAATTTTGAATTTAGGATCTGGTTTCATTGCTTGTTCTTTCAAAGGATTATCTATTGTATTTAATTAGAAATGGTCCCTCTGCTTCTTCATTTTACTTGTTTTCTTGCTTTTATGGATTTAGGAAAAATAGTTACCTATTGTGGTCTTGACAGACTCTGTTTATGTGGGAACATCTTTAAGTAACCTTTCCCAGGTGGTTCACTGGTAAAGATTCCACCTAACAATGGAGGAGACGCAAGAGGCAAAGGTTTGATTCCTGGATTAGAAAGATACCGTGGAGTAGGAAATGACAACCTGTTTCAGTATTCTTTCCTGGAAAATTCCATGGACAGAGAAGACTGGCATGGTTTTGGCCTATGGGGTTACAAAGAGTCAGACATGAATGAACATAACATTCATATCCTTGAGTAGCTTGTGAGAGGCCAATATTTTTGATGTGGGCTATTGTTAGAATGGATAAATGACTACAAGTCTTTTCTTAGTATGTGTTGGCAACTTCATAAGTAGTGTGACTGGTGTTGTGGCCAGAAACTCACTAGATGTTAAGCAGACTCTCTTCACTCTGTAGTTGTCACACCTCTGTTGGGAGCAGGGTCCTCTGCCCAGTTGTTGGAATAGATCCCCCAGATCTGTTTCTGAGCTATGATGTTGAGTAGGAATAAATGGAATATTTCTGGGGGGAGAGGAGCCTCTGAGTGTTCCTCCATAGAAACTGCTGACAAGGAACTGCAGTCTGTGGTGTCATCTGTCATCTGTTTTATATGCTCACATAATATATTGTTTTGGCACTATCTTCAGACCTTCCTCACCTGTGAGAATGCCAGGAATCATCCTAGATATCCCTCAAGTATTGGCTCCACCTCTGCGCACATGGACCCACAAAGCCTGCAGCTTCTAACTCAGTACCCAGTTAAGCCAGGGAAGCACCAGTAATCCATTGGGATGTCCTGAACACATTAACATCTCAAAACTGCTGAACATGGTTCTGATTTTAGCCTAGTTTCCAAAGTCACATGACTCCTGGTGATCAGCCCAATTGCAACCTTGCCTTCTTCAGTGTGTGCTCAACTACCCAGGCTTTTGTGCTCCCAGTGGTAGAAGGACACCAAGAATGAGTTTGAGCTTGCGATGTCTGGATAATACTGCCCCTCCTTTAACATATGTGTTAACAATGGGATTTCTATTGCAGCATTTGGGCTCCATCTTTCAAACAATCTCAGCTACAACCCAGTCAACACTTCATCCCCTCTAGACTGTCTCCATGTCTTTATGCCTTTCCTTAAGTCTGTCAGCCAAAGGCTGAGTTTCAGCAACCAGCTCCTGTGTGCTCCAACACATGTGCATTTCAGGTTGTGGAGTGCAACAGGGTGACTAGGACCATCTACACTAGTTTCTCTTTGTTCTGCCTGCAGCAAGTGTATTTGACATTTTTCTTTGAGCCTCTGAATCTCCCTTTCTGTCCCAGCAGAATTCACCATAGTGAATCTTTCCTCTTTATAGCTCTCTCCTGAGGGTGTAGGTCCTATCTTGATTCCTTTTTTAAGAAGTTTTGTCCTACCCAGTTGAAGGGTGACCTCTCTTGAAGTTTGGTTGTGTGAGATCTTCTGCCAGTACAGTAGGTACTCCATGAAAACTGTTCCACATGAAGTATTTTTGATATATTTATGAGAGTACATGTGCTTCAGTTTTTATTACACTATCTTAACCTCTCCTCTCTGTCAACTTTCTTGATTTTTGTATTAAAGACTAGCTTTTCTTGTTTGTTCATTGATTTTATCTGTTTTTCCTGTTTTTAATGTTGCTGAATTCTGCTTTTAATTTTTCCCTTCTTTCTGCTTGTTATGCATTTCATTGTTCTTCTTTAATCTTTATTTTAATTAGGAACATACATCATTCATGAGGTACTTTCTTTTCCCTTAATGTAAGCTTTCAGTGCTGTGCATTTCCCTCACATCACTGATTTGGGCTGAAACCCACCTATTTTGATATATTGGTTTTTTCATTTAGTTATATTTTTATTTCCTCATTCATTCCTTTAGATGCATGGCTTATTTAGAAAGGTAATGTTTAACATAGATATCCCCTCTGTTCTTACATTATTAAATTATAGGTACATTTCATTATAGTCAAGAAATATGCTTTGAGCTATGCTGAGGGTTTTTTTTTTTTTAATATTTCAAGCTTGTTCTATGACTAAGGATATGCTCCATCTTGGTGAATATTCATGAGCATGTGAAAATAAAAGTTCTTTTGCCAATATTGGGTAGAGTGTTTATTATGTCAGCTATATCCCATTGGTCAATTGTATTTTTCAGATCTCTATTCCTCCTGATTTTTCACCTCTTCCAGCTCTTTCAGTTCTGACAAGAGATGCTAAAATTTCTAACTACAATTTCAGATATGCATATATTCCTTTAGACTCTATTCATTATTTTTAATGTACTTTGAGACTATCTTTTTTGGTTTATATAAATTTATAGTTGTCATGGTTTCTGGCCTGATTAATCCTTTGATCAGTGTGCAGTCTCCCTTTGTTTCTAGCAATTTTTCTTTCCTCAGAAGTATATGTTACCAGGTACTAATATAAACATTCTTTTCTTAAATTAATATTTTCATGGTGTATTATCCCACCTTTTTACTCTCAACCTATCCATATAATTGAATTTGAATCACATTTCTTATAAAAATATAATTATGCCACATTTGTATCTTTTCTTCCAATCTATGCCTTTTATGTGGCATATTTAGACTATTTGCAATCAAATAAATTATTGATAAATGTGTCTGTTTCTTCTTCATCCTATTCACTTCACATAACAGTAAAGATAGGCGGTTCTTTTCAAGACATTGAAAACATTGTGTCCCTTCATTTTGGTTTCTGTGGTTTTAGATAAGATCTATCCTGTCACTTGAATTCAAGTTCCAGTAGAGGTAATGTATCATTTATCTCTAGCTACTTTCAAGGCTTTTTCAATGGCTTTAGATTTCAGAAGTTTAATTATGATGTGCCTTGGGGTAGATTTGTGAGGGTTGTTTCTCACTGCACTTTCTCTGCTTTTTCAATATGTTTACATGTTTTTGCCAAATGGGAAAACAATTTTTCAACCTTTATGTCTAAAATGATATTTCAGCCCCACTGCCTTTATCCTTTCCTTCTAAGATCCAATGATATGAATGCTGAAACTTTCTTTATTAAATCCCTAGAGGTCTATTCATTTATATTTTGATTAAACTGAGTAAATTCATTTGACTTGCCCTTCAATTCACTTATTACTTTCTAAGTCACTCAACACTTGAGTTCATTTAGTAAGCTTTTATTAATTTATATTATTATATTTTTTCAGTTTTATAATTCTCATTTGATTCTTTACTATTGCATTTAATTATTTGTTGGAGTTCTATATTTTTAAAATTTGTTTAATAAGAATTTTAGCTATTTGGATTGTTTTCATAGTAACTTTATTATCCTTTGCACAGTTACTTTATGATCCCTTGCACATAGTTACTTCATGATCCTTTGCACATAGTTACTTTATAATCCTTTTGACATAAATCCTACATCTCATTGTTTGTGTCACTTAATCTTCTCTTCTCCTTTAAACTGTTTTCCTGGTTCCTTGTATGAGGTGTTTTTTTGTTGTTGTTGTTGTTGTTGTTGTTGTTTTCTGTTGTGTTAGGAAACCTGTGAAAGTGAAAGTGTTAGTCCTTCAGTCATGTCCAACTCTTTGTGACCCCATGGACTGTAGCCACCAGACTCCTCTGTCCATGGACTTCTTCAGGCAAGAATACACAGAGTCCTGTGCAATTTTGTTGATATTGTTATTATTGTTATTATTTTAGCTTGCAATTCCCCTGCTTATCTGTAAAAAACAAGTCTTGATCTTCTTTTGTGAACTATTTTTTAATCTTTGTACTACTATATTGATCTTGGTTTATCTCATGCCACTGGGGTTCCCAGTGCTCCTTTCTGGTTCTTCATGAGGAACAGAGTTTCCCAGTCTGGGAAAACTGATAGTTCTTGATGGTAAAACTGAGTATCTAACCCATGAATATAAGTTATTCCCAGACAAGTACTTGTATTGCAGGCTGCTGTTGTCTAGGCAGAGGAGGGTAATTTCAGGCCCAGAAGGACAAAGAAGCTCTCCAATTAATTTTGTTCATTTGTTTTAGAATTCTCTCTCTTGCTTTCTCCCACCCACTTTCCCCCAGCCAACAGCTGACAGGTAACTCATGTGGAGGAAGAGAACTTCAGGCCCATCAGTAGAAGACAATATTTACAGAAAAAATTTTCCTTATTGTAGAAAAATCTTTGCTTGTCTCCCAACCATATATGTCCTTGAGTCAAGGAGGAAAGTTGTCTATAATTTTGCAATAATGATGTTTCAAAAAAAAAAAAAAAGAATCTTCATGTAACAGAAATAATTTAAATAAAATCTCCAAAGAGTTGGCTAAATTTTTTAATTGGAGAAGAAATTTTGCCTTTTAAAACAATTATCACAATGTTTTTTTTTTCTTTTATGACTATTTTTCCTGGTTGTCTAAAGTTGTTAAATAGTCTGTTTTTTTTTTTTTTATAATTAAATCTGTTGTACATATGTTCACCTGACATACTGAAATTTATAGAATTTCTTACTGGGCATTGGCAACATATATTGAAGTTCTTACCAGAATTGTTTAGGGAAAACTGTAATTAATGATATGAATTTAAACCAGCTATTATAGGTGATGTTTTCTCTGTGTGTTAGATAATTTGTGTCTAACAAGTTACTGTGCCTCCTGGAAGTTAAAACTCACTGGGGTTTTTTTGTCACTTTTAATGTATAATTATACCAAAAGGAGCTGATCATGTGGAACCAACATTCAAAACAGCTCAGTGGCAAAATAAAGAAGTAACAGCAAAAAAAAAAAAAAAAGAAAAACAGAGCCTTATTTTTGTGGGTGCTACTGTAGTTTGTGATGTGGTACAATGATTTAAAACCTTACCAGTGCACATAAAAACTTACACAATTGAGTTACAATTGGTTGGTTTTTCAGTATCCCAACTATATCAGAGCAGATACGTCACATATTAAAACTAAAGTCAGTGGGGAGAACAAAATGGTGGAGGAGTAGGTGCATATGGAGTACATCTCTCTCCACAGATACATCAGGGATATATCATCACAGAAATGCATGCAGAACACCAGATGAGAGCAGACAGGAGTACCTGACCAATGGAAAAGAATGTATAAAACCATGCAAAACTTGGTAGGATAAAGGAAATAGGGGGGAAACAGGAGTGAATAAGACTAGACCTGCCCTTGGTGAGTGGGGGAACTGAAGCAGGGGTCTGATCCCCACATTGGGGCAATCGTCTGAGTCAGAGGAAGAAACATTTAAAACTGAAAGTGAAACAGCTGATCTGTGGAAGCCTAAATGGAATGAGAATCAGACAGACCTTGCCACAGCCATATGTACCCTTGACAGGGATGCAGGCCCCCTAGAGCACTCAGTAGTTGGGAGCTGTAGCATAGGGATTGTGGAGCAACTCCAGGGTGAGGGCTGCTGTTGACTGTGGAGAGACAGATTTAAGGGATGTGAGGGAGGAGACTGGTGGAAATGTCAGTGGAGAAAATCCAGGCAGTCATGGAAGAAGGGTAATACTGCTGAGTCACACATAGGGGGTGAAGCCGTCACCATAGCCTCTCTCTCCCCATGTGCCAGCATCAGCAGCTGAACAATAGAGAGGCTGGCCCATCAGGAGCCTGATGCATGCAATTATTGAGTGGGACCCCATTCAGGGTGCTCCTTTAGGTGACTGATGTGCTGAAATACACAGTAAGACCCTACACAGGGTGCCCCATTAAGTGCCCATTGTGCAGATCTACAGAGTAGGACCCCAGCAGGGAGTCGGAATGGGTGTTCGGTGTTCTATGTGCCTGACATGCCAGGCAAAAGAGAAGGACCTCAGGCCAAGGAGGTCTCTAAGTGCCTGAATGGGCAGAAGTTCAGAGAAGGATTGGCCAAAGAGGCCTACTCATTGTCAGCTGCCAGAGGTTCTAAAAAATCTCTGATAAGGCCATAACTCCTGCCCTGAGACAGTCCATGTCTCTGCACATTTGGCACAACCAGGGTTCCTGCAACCAGAGCAGCTGTACCACCTTCAGGCTTAACCTTCATTGGGGCAGAGTTGCCACAGGCAAAAAAGAGTCTTGCATCTATCCACTCTGGATGCTCCAGTTATGTCCAACTCTTTGTGACCCTGTGGACTGTGATCTGCCAGGTTTCTGTGTCAGGGGTATTCTCCAGGCAAGAATATTGGAGTGTATTGGTCACTACCAGTTGCCATACACTTCTAGAAAACTATATTTCCTGCTGCCCTAGCTGCCAACTCCCCTGAGTACCTGGTGCTGCCAGAACCCCTACAACTGAAGCAACTTTATAACTTCTGCACATGGCCCTCACTGCGGCAGACCCATGTCCTCCAGGGCAGGCTCATAGCAAACCCCAGTGGGTGACAAACATGCAGAGGTGGAAATAAAGCCACAATTGAATCCCAGGGGCAATGTGGCTAAGGAAGAAGACCCAAAACCTTCCCGTCAGCTGTACAAGCTGCAGATTAAATCCACATGATCAACTAGGCAGACTCTGTGTCTATGGAATATATAAAATGACATTGAGAGCTCCCACAAAACAAAACACACTAGTTCTGAAAGCTATGGACGTTGGAAGCAAGAACACACAGGAGGAGGGCCAGATTAGATAGAAACTGAGTTGCCCCACAGCAGGTCCAGAGACGAGCACAGTGTTGGAGGACATCCCAGGGAGACCAGGTGGACTGTGGCTCCCAGGGAGGAAAAGGAGTCACAGCAGTGACTCAGGACAAATATTTATTATTCTTATATTTTGATTTATTCTGTAGTTTATTCTGGATTTTTTTTTTTCATTTTCCTTTTCCCTCTCTGTTGTAGTTGTCAACATTACTGCACTGTGAAATCTAATTAAGATTTTGAGTTTTTTCTTTTTTTCAATCACTTTTTTTGTTGTTGTTGTTAAAAACCTCAGTCATTCCATTGGGCTTTGCAGTCTTGTGGAGTTTTCCTTTTTCAATTTTTTTTCTTATTCTTTTTCTTTCTTTAAATTTAATTTTTTAAACTTATTATTATTTATTCCTTTGTTTGTATTTCTTACTGTTCTTTATGATATATAAATCTTTATTTACCTTTGTTTAACTTTACATATCTATTCTTTCTTTCATTTCTGCTCAACAAATTTGTTAGTTTTTTTTTCTTTTTCATTGCTTTATTTCCCACTTGGCACCTTGCTTTAGTTTTGTTTTACAGTTTGCATTCTAGTTAGTTTTTGTTCTCAGTTAGTAGACAAAATTTTTGGTTTCCTTTGTTCACCAGGTCAATCTATTGTGCTTTACTTTTGTTGGATTGTTTTTTGATTATGAGTATATATGTATATGTGTATTTTCCTTTATACTAATTATCATTTAGCTAGTTTTATAACTGCCATTTTTCTGGGGTTCATCTTTGGTTTCTCATTTTGGGGTATTGTTTTAATCTCACTTATTGCCATAGCAAACCACTTGTGAAATCTTCATTCCTGACCAGAAGTTAAGCCCTGAGCCCTTGGAGTGGGAGCACTGAATCTAAGACCCTAGACTACCAGAGAACTAACCATAGGGATTATCAAATAGTGAGAACTCCCACAAAGGAAACCACTGGAATAAAAGATCCAGCATCATCCAATCGCCAATAGCATCCAAACAACAAACAAAGCAAAAATACAAATCCAATCTTCAACAGATAGGATTACCACCTCACTCAGCCTTGCCCATCAGAGGGGGAAAAAAGTCAGCACAAATATCACCCTATACAAAGTTTACACAAACCAATGGACCAATATTAAGAGGGCATACCTAAAGACACATATAAACTGCAAGTGAGAGGATGGAAAGATATATTCCATGTAAACGGAAAGCAAAGAAAGTTGGAATAGCAATCCTCATATAAGACAAAATGGATATTAAAATAAAGAATATTACAAGAGATAAGGAAGGATATTACATAATATTCAAGTGATCAATCCAAGAGGAACACATCAATTGTAAATATCTATGCACCCAACATAGGAGCATCTCAGAGCTTAAGACAGACACTTACAAACCTAAAGGGAAAAATTAACAGTAACACAGTCATAGTAGGAGACTTTAACACTCCAGTGACACCAATGGACAGCTCATCAAAAGAGAAAATTAATAAGGAAATATCAGTATTAAATGATACATTAGATGAGAATGGATATCATTGATAACTTCAGGACATTCCATGCAAATGCAGAAGAAAACCTTCTTCTCAAGTGCACATGGAACATTCTCCAGAATGGACCACATCTTGGGTCAGAAATCAAACCTCAGTAAATTTAAGAAAATTAAAATTGTATCAGGCATCTTTTCCCACCACAATGCTATGAGACTAGATACCAATTAGAAGAGAAAAAAACTGTAAAAAATACAAACTCACAGAGATTAACCAATACATTTCTAAATAACCAATAGGTTACTGAAGAAATCAAAGGGGAAATTAAAAAAAAAATCTAGAAACAATTGACAATGAAAACACAACTCAAAACCTATGGGATGCAGCAGAAGCAGTTTTAAGAGGGAAGTTTATAGCAATGCAATCCTACCTTAGAAAACAAGAAACATATCAAATAGAAAACCTAAGTTTATACAATAAACACCTGGAAAAAGGACAAAAACACCTCAAAATTAGTAGGAGGAAAGAAATAATAAAGATTAGAGCAGAAATAAATTCAAAAAATTAAAACAAATCAATCTAAAAGTTGGTTCTTGGAGAAGGTAAACAAAATTGACCAACCTTTGTAATCAAGAAAAAAAAGAGAGAATTTTCAAATCAACAAAACAAAAATGAAAAAGAAGAGGTATAGCAAACAATATAGGATTATAAGGGACTATTATGAACAACTATATGACAATAAAATGGAGATCCTGGAAGAAATGGAAAGATACTTAGAGACATTTATTCTTCCAAAGTTGAACCAGGAAGAAATAGAAATTATGACCAACTCAACTACAAGTACTGAAACTGAAGCTGTGATAAAAAAAAAAAATCTCCCCAAAAGCAAAAGCCAATTACCAGATGGCTTCACAGGAGAACTCTATCAAACATTTAAAGAAGAGCTAATGCCTTTTCTTCTAAAGCACTTTTGAAAAATTGCAGAGGAGAGAACATTTCCAAACACATTCTATGAAGCCACCATCACCCTGAGACCAAAATCAGACAAAAATAACACTAAAAAAGGAAACTACAGGCAAATATCACTGATGAACATAGATGCAAAAATCTTCAACAGAGTTTTAGCAAACAAAATTCAACACCACATTAAAAAGCTCATACACCATGATAAAGTTATGTTTATTCCAGGGATGCATGGATTCTTCAATATACACAAATCAATGAATATGATACATCATATTAACAAACTGAAAGATAAAAACCATATGATAATCTCAATAGATACATAAAAAGCCATTGATAAATTTCAGCATCCATTTTTGATGAAAACTCTTCAACAGATGGACATAAAAGGAACCTACCTTAACATAGTAAAGACCATATATAATAAGCCTCCAGCAAACATTATTCTCAACGGTGAAAAACTGAAAGCATTCCTCCTAAGATCAGGAACAAGACAAGAGTATCCACTTTCACCACCATTATTCAAGTTTTGGAAGTCATAGCTATAGCAATCAGATAAGAAAAAGAAATAAAAAAGAGTCCAGATAATAAAAGAAGTAAAGCTCTCATTGTTTGAAAATGACATGATACTGTATATAGAAAACTCTAAAGATACTATCAGAAAATTGCTAGAGCTAATCAGTGGATTTAGCAAAGTTGCAGGATACAAAATCAATGCACAGAAATCATGTGCATTGCTATATACTAACAACGAAAAATCAGAAAGAGGAATTAAAGAATCATTTCCATTCATCATTGCAACAAAAAGAATATAAAACCTAGAAATAAACTTAGCTAAGGAGACCAAAGAGACCCGTACATAGAAAATTATGACACTAATGAAAGACATCAAATGGAGAGATATTCCATCTTCCTGGGCAGGTAGGAAGAATCAATATTGTGAAAATGACTATACTACCAAATGCAATCTACAGATTCAATTCCAAATTATCAATGGCTTTTTTCACATAACTAGAATAAGAAACACTCACAATTCATACGGAAATACAAAAGACCCTGAAAACCAAAGCAGTCTTGAGAAAGAAGAATGGAGCTGGAGTAATCAACTTTCTTGACTTCATATTATTCTACAAACCTACAGTCATCAAGACAGTATGGTACTGGCACAAAAACAGAAATATAGACCAATGGAACAAGATAGAAAGCCCAGAAATAAACCCATGCACCTTATGAATACCTTATTTTTGACAAAGGAGGCAAGATTATACAGTGGGGCACAGATAGCCTCTTCAATAAATGGTGCTTGGAATACTGGAGAGCTACATGTAAAAGAATGAAATCAGAACACTTAATAACACCATATGCAAAGATAAACTAAAAATGGATAGAAGATCTAAATGTGAGACCAGAAACTATAAAACTCTTAAGAGGAAAAGGTCAGAACACTCGATGACATAAATCAAAGAAAGATCCTCTATGATCCACCTCCTAGAGTAATGGAAATAAAAACAAAA
>SJYW01052979.1:207721-224567 GCA_006410735.1 Raphicerus campestris
GGGATGCAGCAGAAGCAGTTTTAAGAGGGAAGTTTATAGCAATGCAATCCTACCTTAGAAAACAAGAAACATATCAAATAGAAAACCTAAGTTTATACAATAAACACCTGGAAAAAGGACAAAAACACCTCAAAATTAGTAGGAGGAAAGAAATAATAAAGATTAGAGCAGAAATAAATTCAAAAAATTAAAACAAATCAATCTAAAAGTTGGTTCTTGGAGAAGGTAAACAAAATTGACCAACCTTTGTAATCAAGAAAAAAAAGAGAGAATTTTCAAATCAACAAAACAAAAATGAAAAAGAAGAGGTATAGCAAACAATATAGGATTATAAGGGACTATTATGAACAACTATATGACAATAAAATGGAGATCCTGGAAGAAATGGAAAGATACTTAGAGACATTTATTCTTCCAAAGTTGAACCAGGAAGAAATAGAAATTATGACCAACTCAACTACAAGTACTGAAACTGAAGCTGTGATAAAAAAAAAAAATCTCCCCAAAAGCAAAAGCCAATTACCAGATGGCTTCACAGGAGAACTCTATCAAACATTTAAAGAAGAGCTAATGCCTTTTCTTCTAAAGCACTTTTGAAAAATTGCAGAGGAGAGAACATTTCCAAACACATTCTATGAAGCCACCATCACCCTGAGACCAAAATCAGACAAAAATAACACTAAAAAAGGAAACTACAGGCAAATATCACTGATGAACATAGATGCAAAAATCTTCAACAGAGTTTTAGCAAACAAAATTCAACACCACATTAAAAAGCTCATACACCATGATAAAGTTATGTTTATTCCAGGGATGCATGGATTCTTCAATATACACAAATCAATGAATATGATACATCATATTAACAAACTGAAAGATAAAAACCATATGATAATCTCAATAGATACATAAAAAGCCATTGATAAATTTCAGCATCCATTTTTGATGAAAACTCTTCAACAGATGGACATAAAAGGAACCTACCTTAACATAGTAAAGACCATATATAATAAGCCTCCAGCAAACATTATTCTCAACGGTGAAAAACTGAAAGCATTCCTCCTAAGATCAGGAACAAGACAAGAGTATCCACTTTCACCACCATTATTCAAGTTTTGGAAGTCATAGCTATAGCAATCAGATAAGAAAAAGAAATAAAAAAGAGTCCAGATAATAAAAGAAGTAAAGCTCTCATTGTTTGAAAATGACATGATACTGTATATAGAAAACTCTAAAGATACTATCAGAAAATTGCTAGAGCTAATCAGTGGATTTAGCAAAGTTGCAGGATACAAAATCAATGCACAGAAATCATGTGCATTGCTATATACTAACAACGAAAAATCAGAAAGAGGAATTAAAGAATCATTTCCATTCATCATTGCAACAAAAAGAATATAAAACCTAGAAATAAACTTAGCTAAGGAGACCAAAGAGACCCGTACATAGAAAATTATGACACTAATGAAAGACATCAAATGGAGAGATATTCCATCTTCCTGGGCAGGTAGGAAGAATCAATATTGTGAAAATGACTATACTACCAAATGCAATCTACAGATTCAATTCCAAATTATCAATGGCTTTTTTCACATAACTAGAATAAGAAACACTCACAATTCATACGGAAATACAAAAGACCCTGAAAACCAAAGCAGTCTTGAGAAAGAAGAATGGAGCTGGAGTAATCAACTTTCTTGACTTCATATTATTCTACAAACCTACAGTCATCAAGACAGTATGGTACTGGCACAAAAACAGAAATATAGACCAATGGAACAAGATAGAAAGCCCAGAAATAAACCCATGCACCTTATGAATACCTTATTTTTGACAAAGGAGGCAAGATTATACAGTGGGGCACAGATAGCCTCTTCAATAAATGGTGCTTGGAATACTGGAGAGCTACATGTAAAAGAATGAAATCAGAACACTTAATAACACCATATGCAAAGATAAACTAAAAATGGATAGAAGATCTAAATGTGAGACCAGAAACTATAAAACTCTTAAGAGGAAAAGGTCAGAACACTCGATGACATAAATCAAAGAAAGATCCTCTATGATCCACCTCCTAGAGTAATGGAAATAAAAACAAAATTAAACAAGTGGGACCTGATTAAACGTAAAAGCTTTTGCACAGCAAAGAAAGTATAAGCAAGGTGAAAAGATAACCCCCAGAATGGGAGAAAATAATAGCAAATGAAATGACTGACAAAAGATTAATTTCCTAAATATACAAGCAGTTCATACAACTCAATACCAGAAAAACAAACAACCCAATCAAAAATTGGGGAAAATACCTAAACTGACATTTCTCCAAAGAAGACATATAGATGGCTAACAGATACATGAAAAGATGCTCAGCATCGATCATTATTAGAGAAATGCAAATCAAAACTACAATAAGATATCATCTCACTCTGGTCAGAATGACCACCATCAGAATGTCTACAAACAATAAATGTGGAGAGGGTGTGGAGAAAAGGGAACACCTTCGCACTGTTGGTGAGAATGTAAATTGATACAGCCACTATAGAAGACACTATGGAGATTCCTTAAAGAGCTAAGAATAAAACCACTATATGATGCAGCATCCCACTCCTAGGCATATAGCCTGAGGAAACAAAAAATGAAAAAGACTTATGTATCCCATTGTTCTTGCAGCACTATTTATAATAGCTACAACATAGAAGCAACATGGATGTCCATCAACAGATGACTGGTTAAATAAGTTGTGGTACATATACACAATGGAATATTACTCAGCCATAAAAAAGAATGCATTTGAGTCAGTTTAAGAGGTGGATGAAACTAGAGCCTATTATAAAGACTGAAGTAAGTCAGAAAAAGAAAGATAAAAATCATGTTTTAATACACATTCATGGAATCTAAAAAAATAGTACTGAATAATTGATTTTCAGGGCAGCAATGGAGAATCTGACATAGAACACAGACTTATGGACATGGGGAGAGGGGAGGAGAGGCTGTGAGTATGGTAAAAGTAACATGGAAACTTACATTGCCATATGTAAAATAAAGGTTGAGAAAGGAGGAGATATATGTATACCCATGGCTTATTCATGTTGAAGTTTGAAAGAAAACAAATTCTGTAAAGCAGTTATCTTTCAATAATAATAATATCATATCCAGCAAAGAATAAAAAGTCGACCTAGCAACTAGCAACCAGGGAGTCTGCATTACGGAAAGGGCAGTTCACCACAGAACCCTGAGTAGATTTGAGCTCTTACATTTTTTAATCCTCACAACAGCCCATACTGTTGCTCTTGAGAGTTTACAGAAGAGAAAATCTATGTCCAATAAATGATTCAGATATCACCCACATTCTTGCTCATAAAGCAACTTCTGAATTCCTTTGGGTTTTAGTCTATAAGCATGGTGACCTAATTGGGATTAACTCCAGAAAAATAGGGGATGTATGTATACATGCAGCTGATTCACTTTATTGCACAGTAGAAACTAACACAACATTGTAAAGCAACTATACTCCAATTAAAAATAAATAAATAAAAGGAAAAAAAGACCACAAATAACAAATATTGGTGAGGATGTAGTGAAAAGGGAAGCCTAGTAAACCGTTAGTAGAAATGTGAATTATTGCAGTCACTGTGAAAAACATTGTTAAGTTTCCTCAGGATATTTAAAACAGAATAACACTTTGATCCAGAAATTCTATTCTTGTGTATATATTCCCCCCAAATGAAAACCCTAATTGGAAAAGATACATGCACTCCAATGTTATTAACAGCATCATTTATTATATGCAAAATATGGAAGCCTCCTAAGTGTCTTTCAACCAGTGAACCTATAATGATGTGATATACATCATTATATATATATATATGTTATATATATATATATATATATATAACATAAAAATGAATTCAATTTTGCTATTTGTAACAATATTATATGAACCTAAAGGGTATTAACTTACTGAAGTATGTCAAAAAAAGACAAATGCTGCAAATTAGCACTTAGTGGAGTCTAAAAAAAAAGAGCAAATATAACAAAACAGAAATAGACAGATAAGAACAAAATTGTGGTTACCAACGTGGAGAAGGAAAAGGAGAGGAACAAGGTAGGGTTAGACTATTAAGAAGTACTAAGTACCAAGTACTAAAATAAATGAGTACATGGTGATATATAATTATATATTTATTGTACAGCACAGGATGAAAAAGGAGGGTGAAAAAACTGGCTTGAAGCTCAACATTAAAAAAACTAATATGTAAAAAAACAGACTTGTGGACTCTGTGAGAGAGGGAGAGGGTGGGATGACTTGGGAAAATGGCATTGAAACATGTATACTGTCATGTAAGAAATGAATCGCTAGTCTAGGTTTGATATAGGATACAGGATGCTTGGCGCTGGTGCACTGGGATGACCCAGAGAGATGATATGGGGAGGGTGGTGGGAGGGGGGTTCAGGGTTGGGAACTCATGTACACCTGTGGTGGATTCATGTCAATGTATGACAAAACCAATACAGTATTGTAAAGTAAAAAAAAAATTAAAAATGAAACTGAAAGGAAAAAAAAAAAAGAAAAACAAAAAAAACATTAAAAAAAAACCCTAATATAGTATCTGGTCCCACTACTTCATGGCAAATTGATGAGGGAAAAGTGGAAGAAGTGACAGATTTTATTTTTCTTAGGCTCCAAAAACACCACAGATGCTGACTGAAGCCATGAAATTGTCACTTGCTTCTTGGAAGGAAAGCTACAACAAAAATAGTATATTAAAAAGCAGAGACATATAAAAAGCAGGTTTGTTTAGCCAAAGCTATGAATTTTTCAGTAGTCATACATGGGAGTTAGAGTTGTGCCACAGAGAAGTCTGAGCACCAAAGAATTCATGCTTTCTAATTGTAGTGCTGTAGAAGACTCAAGAGTCCCTAGGACTGCAAAGAGATCAATCTAGTCCATCCTAAAGGAAATCAGTCTTGAATATTCATCAGAAGGACTGATGCTGAAGCTGAAACTCCAACATTTTGGCCACCTGATGAGAACTCATTTGAAGAGACCCTGATGCTGGGAAAGGTTGAAGGCAAAAAGAGAAGAGGACAGCAGAGGATGAGATGGTTAGATAGTATTACCAACTCAATGAACATGAATTTGAGCAAACTCCCCGAGACAGTAAAGCACAGGAAAGCCTACTGTGCTGCAGTCCGTTGGGTCTCAAAGAGTCGGACATGACTGAGCAACTGAATAACAAGAAAAACAACAAGGAATATAGCCAGTATTTTGTAATAACTTTAAATGTATTATAATCTATAAGAATATTGAATTACTATAACTAAAAATAATATGTGATTGTAGATCAATTATACTTCAACAAAAATTACATATTTACATAAGAGCACAAGACACAGCATTTAAGAAAACATAGCTGACTTTTCAGTGCAGTCTTCTGAAATCCATATCCTAATCCAAATGAGTGGTGCTAATAATACAATTTTAGTCAAATTATCAAGCAATAAAAGAGATCCTTTGGGACAGGGAGACATTTACTCTCCCTCAAACACATTTTCTTGTGTAATTATTCACAAGAATATTTTTTAAATTATAATGCATATTTTAAGTACCAATTTTCATTTAAATTTATGGAGAACATCCAATGAGTAAGTTACAATGCCTTATTTATTTTACTTTGTCAGTTTAATGATCCCATCCTGAGAATTTTGAATTCATTGGCAAATTTATTTTTCTTACC
Organism: Raphicerus campestris; assembly: GCA_006410735.1. NCBI lineage: Eukaryota > Metazoa > Chordata > Mammalia > Artiodactyla > Bovidae > Raphicerus > Raphicerus campestris. The sequence continues at coordinate 213,457 of SJYW01052979.1, forward strand.
TTTAAATTTATCATTTAACATATCAGGAAAGGTACAATCAACTCACCTGGCAATAGGTACTATAATATGTTTAATAGCATTGTATAGAAATGTCATATTCAATGAGTAGTTTCACCATGCCATCTCAATAATTTGTGAACTAATCTATTAAATGCCATTAAAAATCACATCAAGGGATTTTTTTCATCAGTCATTTAGAAGTTATTAATACATTGTCAAATTTAGAACTCAAGCTGAATTCAAAGCAAATCAATGATTTTCAGATTTTCTCAGTGACTTTATAAACCAGTGACTTATAGGTGAAAGACTATTTTCCTATTCCCTTTTATCTAAATTATAATCTTTTCATTTCTCTGTGTGTCTCCACTGTTCTTCCTACATGACTAGAATCATGAGTTGTATTGGCACTGAATTGAGTCTCCTACTCAACTCAGCTTCTGCCTATTTCTATATACAGTTAGAAGATGATGGGTTTGGCTGGAATTTCAAAGGCAGAATATGCCACTAACATTGATTTTTTGTAATCTGTAGAAGGGTATTATGTTGACATCCATTCATTGAAATCTTAAATATGCATGTTATTCACAAAATCATATTATTCAGAAATACTTTAAGTATAATATTCCTGTTTTTATATATCAAAACTACATTGTGCTTTGTTCTCTCTTTTGCTTTCTAACTTTTTTCTCTTGTAATATGCAAATTTCAGGCAATTCCTGGTTGTTGCTTTTCATAAACTTCAATATAAAATTAAGATCTGCTTTTCCTAGGACATTTTAGAATAATTGTGTAGATATGTCCCTGCCACTAGGATATAAATTAAACTATTTATTAACCAACCAATATTTTGAAGTGTCTACTTTAAGAAGAACTGAAAGGGATATGAAGAGATGTCCACATTTTGTCCTTAAAGAGCTTACACTTTAGGTTAGAAGGAAATGCTCAGTCAAATGAAAAATCAATTAATAATAATGAGTTAATTTGGAATGCAATATTGTTTCAAAAGGTGTAACTTATCATTGTACGACCATTAAATGACTAGTGAAAATAGAATTTCTGTGGTCCAGTGAAGCTTCAAAATATTTTAGCTAGACTTTGAAGGACAACATTAAAATTTAGAGATTTTTGTAGAGAATCCAGTTCTAGCTTCAAAATCGACATATAATATTCCCTCTTGGGATCATCTAACTTTAATTTGTGTTTAATTGGTAATTCCAGGATACTAAACACCTGCAAAGAGCATGGACAATCCCTAACCCTGGCATCAGTAGCCACACCCAAGATGAACTACTCTATTTTTTCATGTTTCACTGACCTATTTTGCCCTTAAACTTCAATTCAAATTAAGCAAAGACCATCTGTCAAAGTTTGTGATGGGTCATTCAGGGTTATGAAAATGAATATTATAGGTTGTTGTTTATATTTTCATGGGAAAGATAGTCACTCAGATCACCCTTCCCTTTATGCAATGGCATATGATGGAGAAAGTGGGTTTAAATGACTTTGGAGATTTACAGGAAAAAGCGTTCTCATAATCACAGGACTCTTCAGGAACTCCACAGTATTTAAGTTTGTTGTCTAAATGAAATCTGAACTACAGATAAAACTGAACCAGTGACAAAACTGAACCAGTGACTGATGAGCTGCAACTGGTTCTACTTGGCTCTTTTGGAGAGTTAAATATTATTGCTACTACCCACTGAAGTGGTTCTGATGATTTATTCCTGATCTTAAAGCCCAAAACTTTATCAACTTTTCATCCTGATCTACAGTTCTGCCTTTATACACGTACCCTCAAACCCAGACAGGAATTCCTTGGATTACTGTAAAATAACTATGGATAACCAAGACCTCTGTTCCAGGACCACATGTTTGGATGCCTCTTATCAATGAGTCTGTAAGTAACTGCTTTTAGGGATGTCCCCAGAAATTTCCAGACTCTTACTAGTGTCCAAAATGAAGCATGAAACAAGTCCTTATATTACCCATTGATGGTGCAGTGGGTAAGAGTCTGCTAATCAAAGCAGGGGACAGAGGTTCAATCCCTGGTCTGGGAAGATTCCACATGCCTCAGAACAACTAAGTCCATGCACCACAACATGAGAAGCCACTGCAATGAGAAGACTGTGCACTGCAATGAAGAGTAGATCAGCTTGTCACAACTAGAGAAAGCCTGCATGCAGCAATGAAGACACAGTGCCACCAGAAACAAATAAATAAAATAAACATTTTGGAAAATTATTTTGCTATTGTCTAAACCTAATGATAAGCTTGGAGTTTTGTCACAAACATGTCAGATGCTTACAGTTAGCTCTATATGATTTATTACTTTTTTTTGTTTTATTTGCTCAGTCATGTCTGACTCTTGTAGACCCTGTAGACTGTAGCCCGCCAGGCTTCTCATTCCATGAGATTTTCTGGGCAAGAATACTGGAGTAGATTGCCATTTCCTTCTCCAGGGATCTTCTGGACCCAGGGACTGAACCCGGGTCTCCTACACTGAAGGTAGATTATTTACCATCTGAACCACCAGGGAAGTATATTATTTTTTAAATGATCCTAATTAATGAACATCTCCATCTATGTGTAGATAAAGTCAAGCTGGTTACAGATTTGAAGTAACTAATTTAAGTTTCAGATTTGAAGTAATTTGATTTGAAGTTACAGATTTGAAGTAATTCTATGAAATCTTGCATTGAAAAATGTAAATAAGAAATTAAATTTCTCTGATAATGAGTGATATTGAGCATCTTTTCCTGTGTTTGTTAGTCATCTGTATGTCTTCTTTGGAGAAATGTCTATTTAGTTCTTTGGCCCATTTTTTGATTGGGTCATTTATTTTTCTGGAATTGAGCTGCAGGAGTTGCTTGTATATTTTTGAGATTAGTTGTTTGTCAGCTGCTTCATTTGCTATTATTTTCTCCCATTCTGAAGGCTGTCTTTTCACCTTGCTTATAGTTTCCTTTGTTGTGCAAAAGCTTTTAAATTTAATTAGGTCCCATTTGTTTATTTTTGCCTTTATTTCTAATATTCTGGGAGGTGGGTCATAGAGGATCCTGCTGTGATGTATGTTGGAGAGTGTTTTGCCTATGTTCTCATTTAGGAGTTTTATAAGAAAGCTGCAGTACATATACACAATGGAGTATTATGCAGCCATTAAAAAGAATACATTTGAATCAGTTCTAATGAGGTGGATGAAACTGGAGCCTATTATACAGAATGAAGTAAGCCAGAAAGAAAAACACCAATACAGTATGTTCATGCATATATATATGGAATTTAGAAAGATGGCAATGATAACCCTGTATGTGAGACAGCAAAAGAGAAACAGATGTATAGAACAGTCTTTTGGACTCTGTGGGAGAGGGAGAGTGTGGGATGATTTGGGAGAATGGCATTGAAACGTGTATAATATCATATATAAACCGAATCGCCAGTCCAGGTTCGAGGCATGATACTGGATGCTTGGGGTTGGTGCACTGAGACAACCCAGAGGGATGGTATGGGGAGGGAAGAAGGAAGGGGGTACAGGATGGGGAACACTTNCTGTCCATCACTAACTCCTGAAGTTTGCTCAGACTCATGCCCATCGAGTCTGTGATGCCATTCAACCACCTCATCCTCTGTCATCCCTTTCTTCTCTTGCCTTCAATCTTGCCCAGAATCAGGGTCTTTTCCAAAGAGTCCATTCTTTGCATCAGGTGGCCAAAGTATTGTAGTTTCAGCTTCAGCATCAGTCCTTTCAATGAATATTCAGGACTAATTTTTTTTTAGGATTGTCTGGTTTGTTCTCCTTTCCATCCAAAGGACTTTCAAGAGTCTTCTCCAAATCACAGTTTAAAAGAATGAATTGTTTGGTGCTCAGCTTTCTTTATGTTCCAACTCTCACATCTGTAAATAACTATTGGAAAAACCATAGCATGGACTAGATGGAGTTTTCTTGTCAAAGTAATGTCTCTGCTTTTTAATATGCTGTTGAGGTTGGTCAACAGCATAGCTTTTCTTCTAAGGAGCAAGGGTCTTTTAATCTCATCAAGGGTCTAGATGTGTATAAGAGACAGCTGTAGCCCACCAGGCTTCTCATTCCATGAGATTTTCTGGGCAAGAATACTGGAGTAGATTGCCATTTCCTTCTCCAGGGATCTTCTGGACCCAGGGACTGAACCCGGGTCTCCTACACTGAAGGTAGATTATTTACCATCTGAACCACCAGGGAAGTATATTATTTTTTAAATGATCCTAATTAATGAACATCTCCATCTATGTGTAGATAAAGTCAAGCTGGTTACAGATTTGAAGTAACTAATTTAAGTTTCAGATTTGAAGTAATTTGATTTGAAGTTACAGATTTGAAGTAATTCTATGAAATCTTGCATTGAAAAATGTAAATAAGAAATTAAATTTCTCTGATAATGAGTGATATTGAGCATCTTTTCCTGTGTTTGTTAGTCATCTGTATGTCTTCTTTGGAGAAATGTCTATTTAGTTCTTTGGCCCATTTTTTGATTGGGTCATTTATTTTTCTGGAATTGAGCTGCAGGAGTTGCTTGTATATTTTTGAGATTAGTTGTTTGTCAGCTGCTTCATTTGCTATTATTTTCTCCCATTCTGAAGGCTGTCTTTTCACCTTGCTTATAGTTTCCTTTGTTGTGCAAAAGCTTTTAAATTTAATTAGGTCCCATTTGTTTATTTTTGCCTTTATTTCTAATATTCTGGGAGGTGGGTCATAGAGGATCCTGCTGTGATGTATGTTGGAGAGTGTTTTGCCTATGTTCTCATTTAGGAGTTTTATAAGAAAGCTGCAGTACATATACACAATGGAGTATTATGCAGCCATTAAAAAGAATACATTTGAATCAGTTCTAATGAGGTGGATGAAACTGGAGCCTATTATACAGAATGAAGTAAGCCAGAAAGAAAAACACCAATACAGTATGTTCATGCATATATATATGGAATTTAGAAAGATGGCAATGATAACCCTGTATGTGAGACAGCAAAAGAGAAACAGATGTATAGAACAGTCTTTTGGACTCTGTGGGAGAGGGAGAGTGTGGGATGATTTGGGAGAATGGCATTGAAACGTGTATAATATCATATATAAACCGAATCGCCAGTCCAGGTTCGAGGCATGATACTGGATGCTTGGGGTTGGTGCACTGAGACAACCCAGAGGGATGGTATGGGGAGGGAAGAAGGAAGGGGGTACAGGATGGGGAACACTTGTATACCTGTGGTGGATTCATGTTGATGTATGGCAAAACCAATACAATATTATAAAGTAATTAACCTCCAATTAAAATAAATTTATATTAAAAAAGAAATTAAAGTAATATTTAGCACAATATTGCTCCAATTAAACTCTGGAAAAAGGTGATAAGGATACATATCAGTTAGAGTTCTATCAAATAGGACCCAAAGGACATTATGATCATCATAATATGTAAGAAACAGAGATATTGACAGGCTGGCCTAGGAACTATAATGTAAGAGCTGATGTTTCAGTCCATGGATCAGCAGAATTTCTTGTTCCTTGTGGAAACTTGTTTTGCTGTTGAAGATTTTTCAAGTAACTGGTTAATCTCTCATTTACTCAATACCAACTGATTGTGGATATTAAGCACCATCTACAAAATAACTACATAACATCTATATTAGTGTTTTATTTCATAAATGGCTACCATAGTTTAGTACAGTTTAAAAAAATAAAAAAGCTGACAATTGCTGTTACTGTCATTCAGTCACTAAGTCCCGTCTGACTCTGCAACCCTGTGGACTACAGCGCATCAGGTTTACCTGTCCTCTACTCTTTCATGTCCCATGAATTGGTGATGTTATCTAACCATCTCATCCGCTGTCACCCTCTTCTTTTGCCCTCAATTTTTCCCAGTATCAGGGTATTTTCTATAGAATCAGTTCTTTGCATCAGGTGGCCAAAGTACTGAAGCTTTAGCTTCAGCTTGTCTTTCAATGAATATACAGCATTGCTTTCCATTAGGAAAATATGTGGGGTTTATTTTTTATTTATTTATTTTTTTAAATTTTTACTTTATTCTACATTACAATACTGTATTGGTTTTGCCATACATTGACATGAATCCACCACAGGTGTATATGAAAGAATGTTTAAAAGAATATCTTTTTGACCTTGTGGCTTGCTAAGATATCTTTGACAGTAACACAAATGCACACACACAACTGTACATTGACCATTGATAAGCTGATCTCTTTCAAAATGAACAATTTCTGCTCATTTAAAGTCATCATGAAAAATAGTCAAGTTATAGCATAGGTTAAAATATTCACAATACAAATGTTTGACAAGACACATATGTAGATGTGAAAAGCTCTTAAAACCAATATTAAATATCAAAAAACCCAAGTAAATAGTGAACAAAGACTTTGATATTTCACAAAGGAAATATACAACTAGACAGTAAGCAAATTAAAATGTACTACAACTGTCATTAGAGAAAGAAAATTATCTGATACCTCTATAACACTGCAAAAATAAAAGGAACTGAAAGCATGAATATCTGTGAGTTTTTTATGCAACCAGAACTTTCATTCATTGACAGTGGAAATATGAAATGGAACCAAGTTAAAAAACCATTTGATAGTTTCTTAAAAATTTCAATATGAACTTTCTATGACTCAAAAATTCCATTTTGTATTTATTTTTGCAAGGGAAATTAAAACATATATACACAAAAAAATAGTACAAGGATCTTCAAAGCTCCAGATATTTCCAACAAACTGGAAGCTTCCTAGCTGTCTCTATGCAGATGAATAACTTTAAAATTTATATATGCACAATGTAATACTTCTCTGAAATTAAAATTAGTTTACAACTCATATCCTCAACATAATGGATTAAATAAAAAACAGTACATAAAACAAACAAAAAAAAGGTCTATGCAAAAGAGATCATTTGTGTGATTTGATTTATATAAACTTTAAGAAAAGGCAAAACAAATTTGTGATGATAAAAATTAGATCTGATATCTCTTGCTGTAAGAGCATTGATTGGAAAAGGATATGAAAAAACTTTCTGGGATGATAAGAGTTCTAAATCTTGATTGTGATGTAAGAGCATTGATTGGAAAGAGATATGAAAAAACTTTCTGGGATGATAAGAGGTCTAAATCTTGACTGTGGTATTTGTTACACAAGTTTATGTTTTTGTCAAAATGTGCTAAACTAATAAGGGAGATCTATACATTTCTCTACATGCACATTATACATTATAAAAATAAAGTATTAGGATCTCTCAGCTTACTTATCAGATGGCAGTCAGTGAGGAAGTGCTTATCAGACATTGGAACCATGTCAGTTATTATAAAGCATAGTTATTTTGTAAAATCGCTTCCTTTGAAAATCTGGATAGCTGCAGAAGAAAAGGTTATATAGCAGACTCTCAGTTATGTGTGCTGTTTTTAAAGTGATACAGTAAAGCACTGCTGAAAATAAATAACTATATAAAAACAGAAATGAGCCTCAGGAAGAATTGGGTAGTTTGAAAGCAGAAGTGAATTTAAAAGAGAAGAAACAAGAAAAATCTAAGACTCACAGACTGAAAAAGTCAACTGCTTCTAGATCCACACCTGGGAGAGGCTTACCTAGATCTTTTTGTTGAACAAAGGACTTAGTTATAGCCAGAAGCTGAAGTGTGGGGAGAACTGATTAACAGAGTTCAACGCATATGTCATTAATTTCAGAGGGAATTAAAGAAAATCAAGGCGGTAAGACTGAAATAAATAGATCAAGCTAGATAACTAACATCTAGCAGCAAACTTGTGTATAGCTTCAAATATGTGGTACTGACCAAGGTGATTAGATTCACTTATTCAAAGATTCTATTATCAAATAAACCATAAGCCTGGCCTAAAAATAATTTTACTTGCAGGATATGGCTACAGAATATGAATTCCTCAAGAAGGAATACTCCCTAATGTCCATTACAAATGTTGCCATGGATTACAGGGGGAAAAGAAAAAAAAAAAAAAACTGTGGACAAAAGATTTGTTCCCAGAGAACAGAGTGAAAGTCTACTTAAATAACTTTCTCTATTACCAGGGCAGAGAGTCTTTATAAAGTCAGACTTATAGGTTTTCATCATTGCTGTGACTCTCCCACCCTTCATTTCCCCAAATGAGGCTATCAGTGAAGTTTGCAGCCCTCCCTGTTTCAGGGAAGATATTTCACCTGTCTTTTCCCATCGATTGTCAGAGTAGGATGTCATACCTAATAAAGAGGACTGCACAACACCCACAAAGCCCACCTGGACTTTGAACTCGATATTTCCTGGGTGAACGAGTGATGTTTAATGAGGCTTGGGAAGCAGATTATGCAGGAATTTTTAGACAAACTCAGTGAATTTAACTTAAAGCAATGGTCAGCTATTGAAGGATTTTAGCAGACATGGCATGACCTGATGCATGTTTTGAGAATGTATCTCTAACTATATGTAATATGTTGAGTGGATTAGAAGTGGATCTGAGTGAAAAATAGGCAAAAAAATTAGGTTTTAGAACAATTAAGATAAAACATGATGACAGCTTGTAATAGGCTTGTGGCAGAGGAGATTTAGGAGCATGAGTCAATCAGAAATATTTAAAAGGCAGTTAATCGAAGTTGGCGATGCATTAGAAATAGGTAAGAAAAGGCTGAGAGCAAGAGAGTCTTTTTACATTTGATATAAAAGTTTAGTTGTATTATGGTGTCATTTGTTGGGTAAACAACTAAAAAATAACCAGGTTTGAAGGAAATATATTGAAATTGTACCAGTTGGATAAGGGGTGGTAGTAGCCACCTGGAGCTATCTAATGCCTTGAATTCAGGAGTGACAGGATCTTTGAATACTCATCTAGGAATAAGTAAGGTATAAAAAATGATTGAGGATATTGTTTTAAATTAGTCTAGGAAGAAACTATGGGCTTCCTTCATAGATCAGTTGGTAAAGAATCCGCCTGCGATGCAGGAGATGCCAGTTCGATTCCTGGGTTGAAAAGATCCACTGGAGAGGGGAAAGGCTACCCACTCCAGTGTTCTTGGGCTTCCCTTGTGGCTCAGCTGGTAAATAATCTGCCTGCAATGTGGAACACCTGGGTTCTATCTCTGCTTGGAAAAATCCCCTGGAGAAGGGAAAGGCTACCCACTCCAGTATTCTGGCCTGGAGAATTCCATGGACTGTATAGTCCGTAGGGTCACAAAGAGTTGGACATGACTGAGTGACTTTCACTTTCAGGAAGTAGAAGGGAGCGGGGTTCAGGATGGGGAACACGAGTATACCTGTGGTGGATACATGTTGATGTATGGCAGAACCAGTACAATATTGTAAAGTAATTAACCTTCTATTAAAATAACTAAATTAAAAAAAAAAAATAACAACAACAACAACAACAACAAAAAAGCAAGAAAGCCTAAGTCAGTGGAAGGGGGAGTTCCATTAAATAATTGTGCCTAATGAAAGTTTGANGATTCTCTATGACCCACCTTCTAGAGAAATGTAAATTAAAAAAAAAAATAACAACAACAACAACAACAACAAAAAAGCAAGAAAGCCTAAGTCAGTGGAAGGGGGAGTTCCATTAAATAATTGTGCCTAATGAAAGTTTGATACCATTTAGCTTAAGCTCAAATTGAATTCCAAATGTGTATCATATTTTACAACTCAGTGGAATATGCTGCAGAAGCAAGAATTTGAGTCAAAATATCATTTAGTCACTTAATAGATGTTGACATTCATCTAAGTATTTAACCACCCCAGAGTTCAGTTTACTCATGGGAAAAGTAGGATAGAGACTAATTTGAAGCACTGTTGTGGAAGATTAGTTATTTTAAAAAGGTAAAGCATTTGCTATGTATTGTGAGTTCAAAACAAAAGTATCTCTATATTATCAACCCTGTGACCTTAGAAATATTGGGGAAAAAGCATGCCCCTGTTTAAAATTTTACATGTGAATTATTCTTTTAAAAATAAATGTACTAGTAATTACTATGTAACAGAATTATAAAAAAATCTTAAGAATGAATATTCCATATTCATTATTCATAATCAGGTTACTTTAAAATTTAATTGAAGAAAAGTGTGTTATTTTTATATCAGAGATAAAGAGGAAAATGCTCATAACTTTGCTATGGCAATAATGAGGCAACTGTAATATTAAGATGACTTTTTTCAGTAGTTATCAGTATCATTTTTCCTGTCACATTATTTCCAAGATAAAAGAAACATAGCAACTCTCAGCCACATTTACTCTGAAACTTCATTAATGTGGCTCATATTATTTGTATGTTTAATCATTCTCATTTTTCCCCTTTTGAAGATGAGTTAATTAATGTTTGCTGGGCTAGGACTTAACAGATACCACAACTTTATTCACGAGGAGAAAAAGTTTTTTCAGCCTGTTTCACTATCTTTATTGCCACGTTAGAAAATAAATTTTTTGAGGGTATGCGATATCTTTTACTTTATTATAAAGTTTATTTTTTAAAGAGATCTCTAATCTAAAAACTCCTTTACATCAGTGAATATAAAAATTGCTGATTAAAACCAGGAAAAGTAATATAAAAGCACTTAGATATTTGATCATGATTATTTTATTTTCTATTAAGTATTTTAGTTATGCTGTATCTACAAAGTTATATGTATGAAATTTAATTTTGCAGAATTTCCCTGAAATTGCCTGTGGTGTGGAGGTAAAGGAGAGGATCATGCTAGAAACAGACTTAAGAATATGTCGTGTGCTATTCAGTAACAGAGAGAAATATACTTAAAATTAACAATTGTTATGTTACCATCAGATCAGGGTCAAGGGAAAGGGAAAACTAATGGGAAAAAAGCTTCAGGCAAACTATGAAATCAAAAGCACTAATTAGTTTTGTCAAACAAGAAGCTACAGTCACCACGTTGTGATCAACTTGAGAAAAAGATGTGAGACAATTTTTACAAGCATTTTCACAAAAATTCACTTTTTGTGCAAAGCAATAACTTTAAGCATGTCTGTGTGCTTAGATCAAAATTGTGTTTCATTACTAACACTTTGAAATATCCAAGGATTTTCAATCTGATTCTGCCACTCAGCACTGCCATCATTTCTAGACTAGCC
>SJYW01052979.1:228296-251618 GCA_006410735.1 Raphicerus campestris
TCTTGTACTAGTGAGGGTTGGGATTCACAGTCACAGTAGTCAAAGCTATAAGTCAAAAAAGTTATAGTCATACATGCTTTATATATATATATATATATATATATATATATATATATATATATGATTTTTTGTTCAATTTAGATTTGTTAACACTTGCCATAAGAATTTTAATTTGACGATTGGAAAGTTTTCATTCCACCCTCTGTTTTAGGCGCTTTTTTTTAAATTAGGTTTTTATTATCATTTTCTTGTCCTCCTTTCAAATTCTAAATTCTGCTTAAACTGTGTGTGTTTGTCTGATTTAGGCATCCACTTTGTTATTTCTTTATTTGTTGGTAGTGTTGTGTCCAACTCTTTTTGACCTCATGGACTGCAGCAAACCAGGCTTCCCTGTTCTTCACCATCACCTAGAGTTTTCTGAAACTCATGTCCACTGAGTCAGCGATGCCATCTAACCATCCCCATCCTCTGTCATCCCTTTCTCCTCTTGCCTTAGATCTTTCTCAGCATCAGGGTCTTTCCCAGTGAGTAGGCTCTTCACATCAGGTGGCTGAAGTGTTGGAGTTTCAGCTTCAGCATCAGTCCTTCCAATGAATAATCAGTGATGATTTCTTTTAGGATTGACTGGTTGGATTTCCTTACTAGTCCAAGGGACTCTCAAGAGTCTTCTGCAGCATGACAGTTCAAGGCCATCAATTTTTCATTGATTGTTCAGCCTTTTTTTGTTGTTGTTGTTCAGCTCTCACATCCATACATGACTACTGGAAAAAACATACTTTTGACTATACTGACATTTGTAGGCAAAATTATGTCTCTGCTTTTTAATACACTGTTTAAGTTTGTCATAGCTTTTCCTGAAAGGACAAGCATCTTTTAATTTCATGGCTGAAATCATCATCCACAGTGATTTTAGAGTCTGAGAAAATAAAATCTGTCACAGTTTCACAGGTTTCCCCATCTGTTTGTCATGAAGTGATGGAAAAGGATTCCATGATCTTTGCTTTTTGAATGCTGAGTTTTAAGCCAGCTTTTTCACTCTCCTCTTTCACCTTCATTAAGAGGCTCTTTCATTCTTGTTCACTTTCTGCTATAAGGCTGATATCTTCTGCATATCTGAGGTTATTGATATTTCTCCCCACAATCTTGATTCCAGCTTGTGTGTCATGTCACACAATGTGCTCTGCATCAGTTGCATTCAGTTCAACCACTCAATCATGTCTGATTCTTTGTGATCCAAAGGACTGCAGCTCTCCAGGTTTCCCTGTCCATCACCAACTCCTGAAGTTTGCTCAGACTCATGCCCATCGAGTCTGTGATGCCATTCAACCACCTCATCCTCTGTCATCCCTTTCTTCTCTTGCCTTCAATCTTGCCCAGAATCAGGGTCTTTTCCAAAGAGTCCATTCTTTGCATCAGGTGGCCAAAGTATTGTAGTTTCAGCTTCAGCATCAGTCCTTTCAATGAATATTCAGGACTAATTTTTTTTTAGGATTGTCTGGTTTGTTCTCCTTTCCATCCAAAGGACTTTCAAGAGTCTTCTCCAAATCACAGTTTAAAAGAATGAATTGTTTGGTGCTCAGCTTTCTTTATGTTCCAACTCTCACATCTGTAAATAACTATTGGAAAAACCATAGCATGGACTAGATGGAGTTTTCTTGTCAAAGTAATGTCTCTGCTTTTTAATATGCTGTTGAGGTTGGTCAACAGCATAGCTTTTCTTCTAAGGAGCAAGGGTCTTTTAATCTCATCAAGGGTCTTTTAATCTCACTGCAGATGTAGTCACCATCTGCAGTGATCTTGGAGCCCCCTAAAATAAAGTATTTTACTGTTTCCATTGATTTCTCATCTATTTGTCATGAAGTGATGGGACAGAATGCCATGGCCTTAGATTTCTGAATTTTGAGTTTTAGGCCAACTTTTTCACTCTCCTCTTTCACTTCCTCCAAGAGGCTCTTTAGTTCTTCCCTTTCTGCCATAAGAGTGGTGTCATCTGCATATCTGAGGTCATTGATTCTTCCTCATTTTGATTCCAGTTTGTTCTTCATGCAGCCCAGCATTTCACAAGACATACTCTGCATATAAGTTAAATAAGCATGGTGACAAGATACTGCCTGAAGTACTTTCCTGATTTGGAACCAGTCTGTTGTCCCATGTCCAGTTCTATCTTTTGCTTCCTGACCTGTGCACAGGTTTCTCAGGAGGCAGTAAGGTGGCCTGACATTCCCATCTTTCTAAGAATTTTCCACAGTTTGTTGTGATATACACCGTCCAAGGGTTTAAGGTAGTCAACGAAGCAATATTAGATTTTTTTTTTTTCCATTTACTGTTGTCCTAATTTTAATGTGGTGTCCCTGGTGGCTCAAATGGTAAAGAATCCACCTGCAGTGCAGGAGACCTGGGCTCGACCCCTGGGTTGGGAAGTTCCCCTGGAGAAGGGAATGACTACCCACTCCAGTATTCTAGCCTGGAGAATTCCTAGAACAGAGGAGCCTGATGAGCTTCAGTCCACAGAGGTCACAAAGAGTTGCACATGACTGAATAACTTCACTTTTATGTTTCACTTTCAATATTAATATAACTGGTTAAGATCAGTTAGGCCATTCATGCTTTTTCTCTTCAGTTGATATCATTGTATCAAGGAGGTTTAACTCATAAGACTGAAACCAGCTTATCACTTTTTTCTCAATTCCCTACTCCTTCCACACAGGGGACTTCTCCAGTGTTCATCAAGGCCGGGTGAATCCAGCTGGCTGAATCCAGCTGCCTGTGTTGAGTTTTCAGAGTGACTTGGGCACTGGGGACAAACTGGCTTATTTATTAGTATCTGAATTTTTGGTCCAAAGAACAATATCTCATAAACAGCACTTATAAAAGTCTCAGTTTTTCAGGATGTCAAGTTTTGTGCAAAAACCATCTTCTTGGAAAAGATACATTGTTTTCCCCTATTCCAGCTAACTATATTTTTACAACATTACTTTTTGGAAAGAATACTGTGGAATTTAGTTGAAAAACTAACAACAAAAACAAAATAAAACAAAAAACCCAAACCCTAAATAATCCATATGGGAGTGGTTCGTGTGTGCTAAGTTACTTCAGTTTTGTCTGACTCTGTAACCCTGTGGACCATAGCCTGCCAGGTTCCTCTGTTTGTGGGATTCTCCAGTCAAGAATACTGGGGTGGGTTGCTATGCCCTCCTCCAGAGGCTACGCCTGACCCAGGGGATCGAACTGCTTCTCTTATGTCTCCTGGCTTGGTAGGCTTGCTCTTTAACATTTGTGCTAACTGGGAAGCCCAAATGGGAGTGGAGATAGGACAAAATCAGCAAATCACTCAATTTCAACAATATCTATTTTTCAAACAAAATTTTCTGAACTATATATTGTGCAATCTACATATATTTAGTGAAGTGGGATTTTGGTCTCATTAAAATCATTAAAAATCAAAATAAAACAAACCACCCTCAGATATCCACTGCTTTAAACTCTAATTCCAGGTTGGCAAGAGGGCTTTGTGTTAGGAAAAGACTATTGAAGCTCAAAGGAAAAAGATTATTTCCATAAACTTTACACATAATCACAGTGACAATAAGATATGATTAAGCAGTTTGAAGTGAAGTGAACAGTATGAAAAGGCAAAGTGGTAGGATACTGAAAGAGGAACTCCCCTGGTCAGTAGGTGCCCCATATGCTACTGGAGATCAGTGGAGATATAACTCCAGAAAGAATGAACGGATGTAGTCAAAGTAAAAACAAAAAAACAGAACAAAACAAAAAACTAGTTGTGGATGTGACTGGTGATAGAGCAAGGTCCTATGCTCTAAAGAGCAATATTGCATAGGAACCTGGAATGTCAGGTCCATGAATCAAGGCAAATTGGAAGTGGTCAAACAGGAGATGGCAAGGGTGAACGTCTACATTCTAGAAATCAGCGAACTAAAATGAACTAGAATGGGTGAATTTAATTCAGATGACCATTATATCTACTACTGCAGGCAGGAATCCCTCAGAAGAAATAGAGTAGCCATTGTGGTCAACAAAAGAGTCCAAAGTGCAGTACTTGGATGCAATCTCAAAAAACGACAGAATGATCTCTGTTCATTTCCAGGACAAACCATTCAGTATCATGTTAATCAAGTCAATGCCCCAACCAGTAACGTTGAAGAAGCTGAAGTTGAATGGTTCTATGAAGACCTACAAGACCTTTTAGAACTAATACCCCCCAAAAAAGATGTCCTTTTCATTATAGGGGACTGAAATGCAAAAGTAGGCAGTCAAGAAACACCAGGAGAAACAGGCAAATTTGGCTTTGAAATGCAGAATGAAGCACAGCAAAGTCTAATAAGTTTTGGCAAGAAAATGCACTGGTTATAGCAAACATCCTCTTCCAACAACACAAGAGAAGACTCTATATATGCACATCACCAGATGGTCAACACCAAAATCAGACTGATTATATTCTTTGCAGCCAAAGATGGAGAAGCGCTATGTAGTCAACAAAAACAAGACCAGGAGCTGACTGTGGCTCATATCATGAGCTCCTTATTGTCAAATTTAGACTGAAATTGAAGAAACTAGGGAAAACCACTACACCATACAGCTATGACCTAAATCAAATCCCTTATGATTATACAGTGGAAATGAGAAATAGATGTAAGGGCCTAGATCTGATACATAGAGTGTCTGATGAACTATGGAATGAGATTCGTGACATTGTACTGGAGACAGGGATCAAGACCAACCCCATGGAAAAGAAATGCAAAAAAAGAAAAATGGCTGTCTGGGGAGGCCTTACAAATAGCTTTGAAAAGAAGAGAGGCAAAAAGCAAAGGAGAAAAGGAAAAATATAAGCATCTGAATGCAGAGTTCCAAAGAAGAGCAAGAAGAGATAAGAAAGCCTTCTTTAGCGATCAATGCAAAGAAATAGAGGAAAACAACAGAATGGGAAAGACTAGAGATTTTTTCAAGAAAATTAGAGACACCAAGGGAATGTTTCATGCAACAATGGGCTCGATAAAGAACAGAAACGGTATGGACCTAACAAAAGCAGAAGATATTTAGAAGAGGTGGCAAGAATACACGGAATAACTATACAAAAAAAGATCTTCATGACCGAGATAATCACAATGGTGTGATCTCGCACCTAGAGCCAGACATCCTGGAATTTGAACTCAAGTGGGCTTTAGAAAGCATCACTACAAACAATGCTAGTGGAGGTGATGAAATTCCAGTTGCGCTATTTCAAATCCTGAAAGATGATGCTGTCAAAGTGCTTCACTCAATATGCCAGCAAATTTGGAAAACTCAGCAGTAGCCACAGGACTGGAAAAGGACAGTTTTTATTCCAATTCCAAAGAAATGCAATGCCAAAGAATGTTCAAACTACCACACAATTGCCTTCATCTCACATGCTAGTAAAGCAATGCTGAAAATTCTCCAAGCCAGGCTTCAGCAATGCATGAACCGTGAACTTCCAGATGTTCAAGCTGATTTTAGAAAAGGCAGAGGAACCAGAGATTAAATTGCCAACATCCACTGGATCATGGAAAAAGCAAGAGAGTTCCAGAAAAAAAATCTATTTCTGCTTTATTGACTATGCCAAAGCCTTTGACTGTGTGGATCACAATAAACTGTTGAAAGAGATGGGAATACCAGACCACCTGACCTGCCTCTTGAGAAACCTATATGCAGGTCAGGAAGCAACATTTAGAACTGGACATGGTACATCGGACTGGTTCAAAATAGGAAAAGGAGTACATCAAGCCTATATATTGTCACCTTGCTTACTTAATTTCTATGCACAGTACATCATGAGAAACACTGGGCTGGAAGAAACACAAGCTGGAATCAAGACTGCTGGTAGAAATATCAATAACCTCAGATATGCAGAAGACACCACCCTTATGGCAGAAAGTAAAGAGGAACTAAAAAGCCTCTTGAGGAAAGTGAAAGAGGAGAGTGAAAAAGTTGGCTTAAAGCTCAACATTCAGAAAATGAAGATCATGGCATCTGGTCCCATCACTTCATGGCAAATAGATGGGGAAACAGTGAAAACAGTGTCAGACTTTATCTCTTTGGGCTCCAAAATCACTTTAGGTGTTGACTGCAACCATGAAATTAAAAGACACTTACTCTTTGGAAGATAAGTTATGACCAACCTAGATAGCATATTCAAAAGCAGAGACAATACTTTGCCAATGAAAGTCCATCTAATCAAGACTGTGGTTTTCCCTGTGGCCATGTATGGATGTGAGAGTTGGACTGTGAAGAAGGCTGAGCACCGAAAAATTGATGCTTTTGAACGATGGTGTTGGAAAAGACTCTTGAGAGTCCCTTGGACTGCAAGGAGATCCAACCAGTCCATTCTGAAGGCGATCAGCCCTGGGATTTCTTTTGAAGGAATGATTCTGAAGCTGAAACTCCACCACTTTGGCCACCTCATGTGAAGAGTGGACTCATTGGAAAAGGCTCTGATGCTGGGAGGGATTGGAGGCAGAAGGAAAAGGGGACGACAGAGGATGAGATGGCTAGATGGCATCACTGACTTGATGGACGTGAGTCTGAGTGAACTCTAGGAGTTGGTGATGGACAGGGAGGCCTGGCGTGCTGCAATTCATGGGTTCGGAAAGAGTCTGACATGAATGAGTGACTGAAGTAAACTGAACTGAAGTGAAGGTAAAGTCACTCAGTCATGTCTGACTCTTTGCCATCCCCTTGACTGTACAGTCCATGGAATTCTCCAGCCCAGAATATGGGATTGGGTAGCTGTTCCCTTCTCCAGGGAATCTTTCCAACCCAGGGACAAAACCCAGGTCTCCTGCGTTGCAGGCAGATTCTTTACCAGCTGAATCACAAGGGAAGCCAAGAGTACTGGAGTGAGTAGCCTTTCCCCTCTCCAGTGGATCTGTCCAACCCAGAAATTGGACTGAGGTCTCTTCCATTGCAGGTAGATTCTTTCCCAGCTGAGCTACCAGAGAAGCCCTTAAACAAAGTAATAGCTTTCATATCTTGTTGCACTAAACAATTGATATTTTCTTTCTTCACTCTTAAAAGGGTAAGACACAGGTCAAGTAGGCTGAAATAGAGATGGTATAGCGGGTTATATACAAAGTTTATTTAATGTAATTATTACTTAAAAGCTCCAAGGTGGGCATAGCAAGGCATAAGTCAGTGGCCCAAGAGACCAGCCCTGAGTCATCAGCAAATAAATACAGACATGGACACCATAGAGCCCACCGTCAAAACACCTCAGACATGGACACCGTAGAGTCCACGGTCAAAACAGAGTTAAACAGCATATACCAACTGAAAGGAAGAAAGTCCAACAAATAAGGTGGCAAAGTACAGACCTGAATGACTAAATCAATAACCAGAAAGGTTAATGGGGTAGTAGAAGATGGGGCTCTCCAAAAGGAAAGCCAGATAGTACTTGATTTTAATGGACATAGTTCTACCTCACAGTTTTTATCTAAAAATTGTATTTCTATCTAAGCACTGGCTTTGAAGACAAACAGTTGAAACTTTAAGGCCAAATGATTATTCTCATGAATTAATTATCCTAGAGATTCACTTCAATCATGTCTGTCTCTTTGTGCACCTATGAACTGTAGCCCACAGGGTCCTCTGTCCATGAGCTTCTCCAGGCAGGAATTCTAGAGTGGGTTGCCATGCTCTCCTCCAGGATACCTTCCCGACCTGGGCTCAAACTATCTCTTATGTCTCCTGCATGGCAGGCAGGCTCTTTACTACTAGCAGTACCTCAAAACCCCAGCCATCATTAATTTCCACACGAGTGTTCATATGTATATATTACTAGATGGTACTTAAAAATAAAGTTGTTATGTATTTATCTATTTTTTTTATAACCTGCTACTAGAGTAAAATAAGAAAAGCATCCTTTTCTATCATGTTCATGGCTATATGCCCAGCAGATGGCTTAAAATGGGCATGTATCAGTTGCTTTATAAATATTTGGTGAATGAGTCAATAATAGCTATTTTTTTTCTTTTACTTTAATGCTCCATTTTAAAAATTATGAATCATGTCTCATGACATTCTTTTTTGTACAGTTTCAATCTGTTTTATCGCATATGAAAATGGAAATCTTTACTATATAGATAGATTAGCACTGCTCAGAAGCAACAGAAGTTAATTCTAAATATCATTTTCTATTGAAAACACATCCAAAATCCTAGTAGCCTATAAAAATGAAACAGTGGCATATGGTGTGATAAGATTAAAGAGGACATAAGTATAAATTACCTTTAAAAAAAAGAGAAGAAACATTTATCATAAAATATCATAAGTGCATAGTACTAACAACATTTATTACTTAATATAACTTCTATAAATTACAAAGACTAGTGCTTTGGTCTATATAACCTTGTCATTTCTATATTATAAATTATATATAGATTATAAATTTTGGAAAAACCTATTATATAATGCTGTTGCTGAGCAAATAACAAATATGACAAATCTGGGATTTAATATTTGCTTTTATTCTGGTTCCATGTTACCTTATTATAAGTAGAGAACTTCTTAAAGAAATTCCATCATAGTTCACTATTGCCTATGTTAGGGAAGATTCTCAAACCTGGCTTCAAACTGGAAACCAAATCAGTCTAGCTGTGTGTTGTTAAGGGGTTAGATCATGTGATGCAAAACCTGGCAAAGGAATTACTATCTTTCCAACAAAGCTTAATGGAGCAGTTCCCTTACTAGGGGACAAATTGGGACATCACCACAGACAGGCCCTAACATCTAAGAAAGTTTAGATGGAACTTAAAAATTCACCATAATTTTTCCAGAAGTCATGTACAGATGTGAGAGTTTGACCAAAAAGAAGGATGAATGCCATATAACTGAGGCTTTAAAATTGTAGTGCTAGAGAAGACTCTTGAGAGTCCCTTGGACAGCAAGGAGATCAATCCAGTCAATCCTAAAAGAGATCAACCCTGAATATTCATTGGAAGAATTAATGCTGAAGCTCCAATACTTTGTCCACCTCATAGGAAGAGTCAACTTGTTGGAAAAGACCCTGATGTGGGAGAGACTGGGGGCATTAGGAGAAGAGGATGACAAAGGAAGAGATGCTTAGATGACATTATCAACTCAATGCCATGAGTTTTAGCAAACTCTGGGAGATAGTGAAGAACAGGGACGCTTGACATGCTGCAGTCTATGGGGTGACAGAGAGTCGGACACAAGTGAGTGACTGAACAACAACAACAGAAACTCCCCATAGTACACTCCACTGTGTATGTTTTTATAATTGGTAAATAACTTCCTTATTTTCTTGACACATGTAGAAATAATTGAAAGAGAGACCTAGGAATCACACAAATGGAAATCAAAATGCCAGTGTCATAATTAAGACTGTTTGAGAAGCTTGGCTTAGCTCTATGGCAACAGGGGGCTTCTTAAATGCTGTACTCTAAAATTAAATTTGTCCATCTAGTCATTAAACATGCTCAAATACGCCAGAGCTCATCCAAAGAGGCTGTGCCTCTAAACCTAATGATATGTAGAAGCAAAGAAAACCTAGCTGGCAATTTATAAGAATCATTTCAGTTCAATTCACTCGCTCAGTCATGTCCGACACTTTGCGACCCCATGAATCGCAGCATGCCAGGCCTCCCTGTCCATCACCAACTCCCGGAGTTCACACAGACTCATGCCCATCGAGTCAGTGATGCTATCCAGTAATCTCATCCTCTGTTGTCCCCTTCTCCTCTTGCCTCCAATCCTCCTAGAACCAGGGTCTTTTCCTATGGGTCAACTCTTCGCTTGAGGTGGCCAAAGTACTGGAGTCTCAGCTTTAACATCATTCCTTCCAAAAAAATCCCAGGGCTGATCTCCTTCAGAATGGACTGCTTGGATCTCCTTGCAGTCCAAGGGACTCTGAAGAGTCTTCTCCAACACCATACTTCAAAAGCATCAATTCTTCGGAGCTCAACTTTCTTCACAGTCCAACTCTCACATCCATACATGACCACTGGAAAAACCATAGCCTTAACTAGACAGACTTTTGTTGGCAAAGTAATGTCTCTGCTTTTGAATATGCTATCTAGGTTGTTCATAACTTTCCTTCCAAGGAGTAAGTGTCTTTTAATTTCATGAAGCCCTCCCAAAATAAAGTCTGACACTGTTTCCATCTATTTCCCATGAAGTGATGGGACCAGATGCCATGATCTTTGTTTTTTGAATGTTGAGCTTTAAACCATTCAATTTCCCAAATTGATCCTTCACCTAGATCTATTGCTATCCAAGGGAGTAGAGATAGAAAGGGCACAAAGAGAGGGGTCACGGTTACCCTAAAGAGTCCTTCTTCATAAGAAGCCAAGTGGTTGAAACTTAGTGTTACTCTATGACATCCTTAATCCTTTAGTCTTGCATGCGAATGTCCCGTCCTAATAGATACCTGCTAATATATGTTGCTACAGATTAATTTTTCCTTTTTTCCTCCTTTATTCTTTCCTTACTGTTTCTTTTCTATCTCTTTCATTTCATATTTTCTTATTTTTACAATATAAACTGTATTATTAAATAACTACTCAAAAATAATCTGCTATTTATGGAAAAATATTGGAATTCTTTCCATCACAAATGTCTCAATCAAAGGAAAATTGGAAAAAAGCAAAACCACTTAGAGTTTAGTGAAAGCAGAGGGGTTTCATTAAAAGTTAAAATACATAAATGTATATATATTTTTAAAGTTAACATGAGTTGAATTGTCATGGAGGGCAGAAGTATATGAAGAGCCATAGACAGGTTTCTGAGAAAATAGATGTAAAGTAAACACTGAGAAAAAGATCTTGCTCTTAAACATCAGTCTTTTTACTACAGTCAGGAACATAAAAAAGTGTATGATCAAGGTTAATGAAGGCCATTTATGCCTAACTATAATGGGATATTTCAGAAATGTAGTTCTTCATTTTTTCAGGCAGAATATATTTAAATAGAATAAAGCATTAGACATAGAAAGGGTATAGCTTTGAAACATTTTATGAGTAAATATTTCAAGTAATAAGAAATCATGTAAAAACTACAACTTAAAATATCAAGAAAAATTTATTCTACTGTAAAATAGAACTTTATTTCCTACACATTTTGTACAAAATATGATTTTAAGTAATTGTGAAATTTATGCTCTTTTCTTCTAGTTTATGCAAAAGACAAATTTGCTTACTGACCATGTAACACATTTATCTTTGAAGACTCATTCATCAGACAATAAACAAAATCTATACTACTTCAGCTATGATACATATCAAATTGTACACTGTAAGAAGAAATTACCTCACAAATTCTTCACCTCAGTTCAGAAGTAGCAGGAGGCTTTTCTGCTTGATATAAACATAAAAATCCAATTTCACTTTTATACTCAAGTCCTGAAGAATAAATGAATAAATCTGGTCAGGAGTCAAACTGGGCAGAAACTCAGGCTGGAAATGAACTAGCTAAGGGTTAAGGACTGCAGCAGGTCATAAACAGTTAAAGATCTGGACCTCAAGTCCTTGAAATGGAAGTTACACAGTTTCAGTTCTGACTAATCTGAAGAAAGCTGAAAACATAAAAACAGGAATAGAGCAGGAGAGGATAGAAAGAGGTCAAAGCAGGCAGATGTCAGAAAATATGAAATAGCCTATATCACAAGAAAACTAAAATCGCCAGTGTGACCAACTCTGATTGAGTTGGATTGTTTAGCCACTTAGCTGTGTCTGACTCTCTTGCAATCCCATGGACTGTAGCCATAAACAGAGGAGCCAGGCTCCTCTGTCCATGAGATTTCCCAGTCAAGAATATTGGAGTGGATTGCCATTTCCTTCTCCAGGGGATCTTCCAGATCCAGGGATCAAATCTGCATCTCCTGCATTGGCAGGCAGATTCTTTTACATCTGAGGCACAGGGATGCCCATGACTGACTCCATATCTAGGTTTTTTTCTTTGATTTTTTTTTTTCCCAAGAGCAGGAGGCTATGATTTAGAAATAACTATGGGAAATAGTTATTTCCTGGGTAAAGGAAATATCAGCAATTGTACAAAAACTGTCTAACCAATCTCTTTCTTTAAACAACCAACAGACATACAGGCACACCTCCGATTTATAGCTTCATTTTTTTCAGAAATTAATGGAATATTCAATTGTAATTCTGGTATTCATTTTTTTATCAGAGTTTTTCAGTGCCTTCGTGGTCTCTAGATCTTCTAACTTTGATTCATGTTCGGTGTCAGATTTGAAAATAGAATCCATATTTCTATAGTAGCTTGCTAAGACCACAACAAAGTTTCACAAAATTGAATGGCTTAAACAATAGAAATTTATTATCTCACAGTTCTGAAAGCTAAGTTTGAGATCAAGGTGCTGGCTGGGTTGGCTCCTTCTAAGAGTTGTAAGAAAGAATCTGTTCCATGCTATTCTCCTAGCAATCATTGGCATTGATTGAACTGTAGGTGCAACAACTTATTTCTGACTCATGTTTAAATGGACTTATTCTGCATATCTGTGTCCAAATTTTGCCTTTTTATAGCAATATCTGTCCTGTTGGCTTTGGGGTATACCCACTTCAGTATGACCTCATCTTAACTAATTTCCTACAATTATTTTACTTCTAATAAGGTCACATTGTGAGGTACTGGGAGGTACCTCAATATATTAATTTTGGAAAAACAGAACCAATCCATAACAGTTCTTCTAATCATATGGATTTCATGCAAACCTTGTGCATTAACCTTGTTTTAAACCTACTCCTTCAAAGAGTTGTGATTGGTATAGTCACTAGGGAACATAGTATGATGCTTCTTCAAGACAAAAAATGGAACTACCATATGGAATAGCAACCTCAAATTTATATATATATATATCTGAAGAAATTAAAATCACTGTCTCAAAAAGGTAGATGCACCTTCATCTTTGCTGCAATATTATTCACAGTATCCAGACACAGAAACAGTGTAAGTATTCACAGAAGGATGAAAGCGTTTTGTTTTGTTTTTAATTTTACAATATTGTATTGGTTTTGCCATACATCAACATGAATCCATCACAGGTATACACGTGTTCCCCATCCTGAACCCCCTCTCTCTTCCCTCCCCGTACCATCCCTCTGGGTTGTCTCCATGCACCAATCCCAAGCATTCAGTATCATGCATTAAACCTGGACTGGCTATTCGTTTCATATATGATATTATAAATGCTTCAATGCATTTCTTCCAAATCATCCCAAAGCGTTTTTTAAAATGTAGTATATATATATACAGTGGAATAACATTTAGCTCCCCAAATGAAGGAAAGCCTGCTATTTGTGGCCACATAAATGAAACCTGAGGGCTTCCCAGGTGGCAAGGTAAAGAACTTGCCTGCCAGTGCAGAAATGGATCGTTGGGTCAGGAAGATCCCCTAGAGGAGGAAGTGGCAACCCTCTCCAGGATTCTTGACTGAGAAATCCCATGGACAGAGGAGTCTGCAAACTACTGTCCGTAGGATTAAAAGGTTGTTGTTGAATCACGACGCCAGGATTCTTGGCCCCCGGAGGAGAAGAATTCAATCCGGGGCCAGAGACGAGGCTTGATCACTCAGAGCTTTTATATAATAAAGTTTTATTAAAGTATAAAGGAGAAAGAGAAAGCTTCTGACATAGGCATCAGAAGAGGGCAGAAAAAGTACCCTGTGCTAGTCTTCAGCTGGATGTTATATAGTCACTAGCAGTCTGTTAATGAAAGAAAGGAACATCTTAAAACTCAGAATGGCACTGAAAAGAAAAGTTAAATTTTTGCTAAACCTTTGAGAGCAGGTCCTTATCTCATGAAATGTGGCCTTTTGGCTCTATCAGGGGCTTCCTGGGGGGTTGTTTTCTTATCTCATGGAATGTGGCCTTTTGGCTCTCTCAGGGGCTTTTCCGGGGGAGCAGGCCCTTATCTACAAACGAGCCTATCCCTGTAAAAATTAAAACCTGCCCACCAATCGGACGCTCCCCACCTCACCTGTACCTGTTTCTAACTCCTATGTGCTTAAATATTGCTTCTGTAACCACTGTTCGGGGTTCGTTCCTCCTCAGAGGTGACTGAACCCCAGCGCACCGGCCTAATAAATCATCCTGCTGTTTGCATCGAATCCGAGTCTCGGTGATCTTTTGAGCGACGAATCTTAGGAAAAGACCGTAAGGTCTAACAGCACCAAGCCCCTCACCCATAAGATGCATTTGGGGATAATCTTGGCACCAAATGGTTTATCCTGGGCCATAAAATGATTAACTTGAATCTTGAAGAAGGGAAGCTCACCATACAAATAGATTCATTTACATAGATTAGGGGGAACAATATCTGAGTATAACATACTGGTTTGTCAAGTAGGTTCTGAGCCAAGAGGCAGAACCAACTTGAAAACAGAGTTTAGGGTAAATGCTTGGTACATTACCATAGCTTCAGATAAACATTTCCATAAGAAAAAGGCATTGGTTATCTCTAGGTTTGAGAATAGTTAACTTCAGGTGAAACCAGGTGTCATTCTGGCAACACAGTATTTTAAGAGAAACCTCCTTTTAAATTTGTTTAGAGAAGGAAAAAATGTCACTAGTTTGTTTACTCCTGCCGCTTGCTGCTGCTGCTGCTCCTAAGCCGCTTCAGTCGTGTCCGACTCTGTGCGACCCCAGAGACGGCAGTCCACTAGCCTCCCTTGCAGACTATTTCCTCCGTTTGGAGACCCCTGGCCTTCCTGCCTGTTACTCTCTCAGAACCACGAGGAGTCAGATATGACCGAAATGACCTGACATGCATACATATAAACTGACCTTGAGAGCAATATGCTAAGTGAAATAAATTAGACAGAGAAATGAAAATACTGTATGATATAATATATAGTGGTGATTTAGTCATTAAATCATGTCTGACTGTTGTGACCCCGTGGCTTCTCTGTCCATGGGATTCTCCAGGCAAGAATACTAGAGTGAGCTGTCATTTCCTTCTCCAGGGAATCTTCCTTACCCAGGAATCAAACTTGGGCCTCCAGCATTGAAGGCAGAGTCTTTACCAGCTGAGCTACAAGGGAAACCCATATACGGAATAATAAAAAATCTCCTAAATAAAGAATAGAACAGTGATTGCTAAAGACGTTGAGGAGGGGAAAAAGAGGAAATGCTGGTCAAAGGGTACAAACTTCTAGTTATAAATGAATAAATTCTGGTAATCTAAAATCTGGTACAGCATGGTGACTATAGCAAAAATGCTATATGGTATTCTTGAAAGTTAAGAGAGTAAATATTAAGTGTTCTCACTACACATACACACACACACACATATTAACCGTGTTAATTAATCTAATGGTGGTAATCCATTTTTGCAATATATATACAAATGAAAACATCAGGCTGTATACTTTAAATATATATGAAGCTATATGTCAACTATACTTCAATAAATCTTGAAAATCTTAACAACAAATAAACTAAGAATTGATTGTGAAGATGAATGAAGAGAATTGAGTTAGCTAGATAAGTTACTGGACAAGTTGTATTATGGGGTGTCCCTCATAGCTCAGTTGCTAAAGAATCTGCCTGCAATGCAGGAGACTCAGGTTTGATTGCTGGGTTGGGAAGATTTCCTGGAGAAGGGAATGACAGCCCACTCCAGTATTCTTGCCTGGAGAATCCCTTGAACAGAGAAGCCTGGAGGGCTACAATCCATGGGGTCACAAGAGTCGGACACAACTTAGCGACTAAACCATTAACAGAGTTGTGTTATAACCAAAAAAGCTTATTTCTTTAAAATAGTAATTTTTACTATTTCTTTTTTTCTTTTTTCTTTTTTTTTAACCTCCTCCTGACTCATTTTTCCTGGCTTTATACTTAGCATTTGCACAATAGTGAACACTTGAAGACTGCCTTCATGTAACTTTAAAATCTCCAAATTGAAAGTTCTATTCTTGATTTCAGTCTCCTCTGAACTGCAGCAATTTTCATTACAGTCATAGTCAGACTTTCTCTTCTCCAGGATTTAATTAGACTCAATATCTAGTATCTTACATTATGTCTCTGAACCACATACTTTTCATTATATTGTCTATCTCTCCACCTTTCTGCTGTTTCCATAAATATTTGCTGAATAATTGAGTGTACAGAAAAATGATTGAATGGACAGGTGGACAAATGAGGAAATTTTGGGCTAATAGGAAATGGAAAGTTTTACTAAGGGAATTACACAACTAGATGTGTATTTCCTTTCAAAAAAGGAAATTATATTTTTGATAAGTGAAGTGAAGTTACTCAGTGGTGTCCGACTCTTTGCGACCCCATGGACTCCAGCCTACCAGGCTCCTTGGTCCATGGGATTTTCCAGACAATAATACTGGAGTAGATTGCCATTTCCTTCTTCAAGAAGGAAATCTTCCCAAACCAGGGATCAAACTCAGTCTCCCGCATTGTAGACAGCTGCTTTACCATCTGAACAATATATATGTAGTGAAATGATACCATACTCAAGCTAAGATATCATCCCTTCACAAAGTTAATATTTTGTTTCTGTGATAAAAGTACATGAAATCTACCCTCATGTAATTTCTCATATGAAATGCAGTATTTTTAACTACAGTTATCAGGATCTACACTGAATCTCTAGATTCATTCATCTCTCATAAGTTCAACTTTATAAACTTTGACAAACATCTCCCAATTTTTCCCATCTCTTCACCCCTGATAACCACCATTCTACTTCTGTTCCTTTATATTCAACTTCCTAGAAGCAAAATACAAGAGATAGCATTGTTTTGTTTTGTTCTTTCTATGTTTGACTGATTTCACTTAGCATATTTCATGATAGTATTTCCATACTTTTTTTTCTAACTTCATTTTCCCCAACAGTTTATCAATTTACTACTATTTTTAAAACCTACCTTTATCAGGAACATCATTGGGATGAATTAACTAATGAGTAACAATAATAAATACATTACTCCAGATTGAGGTTTTTAAATTTTCCATCAGCCCCACTCCCCACTATTTTCATATAGGTGCTCTAAGATAGTGATCAAGTACTTTAGAAGCCTCTATATATACATATATTTTAAATTTCTGAGATATTGCAACTACCACTCACTCTGCCTGGAACATCTTTCAGAAATGGATTATTCACTTATGTGTTAACGAAATTACTTTTAAATGTGTTATCAATTATTTCCTGGAGAAATTCTTTTTGCATATTATCTGACAGTTTTGTTTCCCAGAAGTGTAAAAATCATTTATTTTATTCTGGAACTTTCTCAGATAATAATACCTCTTACAATTATTTAGAAGGATTAATATTACTTCCATTTCTCAGAAGTTTTATGGCTATTAATTTTATACTGATGGTCATATAGAGTTTACATGTAAAAGTTATATAATTTTATGATTTTAAATAGGTTCTATTTCTGACTTCCCTTGATCTTGCTACTCTTAGGTTAAGAAGGATTAATGTATGTTTATTTTCTTAAACATTGTTTACTTTAAAATAATAAAACATGTTTAGATAATCAGCTCATAGAAAGTTGGATAAGAGATCAAAGTCATTTCATTTTTAATATGTTTCTAGACAGCATAATAAAAAGCAGACATTGGTTTGCCAACAAAGGTCTGTCTGGAAAAGTTATGGCTTTTCCAGTAGTCATGTATGGATGTGAAAGTTGGACCATAAAGAAGGATGAGTGCCAAAGAACTGATGCTTTTGAACTGAGGTGTTGAAGAAGACTCTTGAGATTTCCTTGGGCTGCAAGGTGATCAAACCAGGCAATCCTAAAGGGAATCAGCCTTGAATATCCATTGGAAGGATTGATGCTAAAGCTGAAACTCCAGTACTTTGGCCACCTGATGCAAATAACTGACTCACTGGAAAACTACTGATGATGGGAAAGATAGAAGGCAGGAGGAGAAGGGGACGACAGAGGATGAGATGTTTGGATGGCATCACCAACTCGATGGACATGAGTTTGAGCAAGCTCCAGGAGTTGGTGATGGACAGTGAAGCCTGGAGTGCTGCAGTCCATGGGGTCACAAAGAGCTGAACATGACTGAGCAACTGAACTGAACTGAACTGATGTTTATTATAAAAGAAGCTGAAAATTTAAATANCTATATGTCAACTATACTTCAATAAATCTTGAAAATCTTAACAACAAATAAACTAAGAATTGATTGTGAAGATGAATGAAGAGAATTGAGTTAGCTAGATAAGTTACTGGACAAGTTGTATTATGGGGTGTCCCTCATAGCTCAGTTGCTAAAGAATCTGCCTGCAATGCAGGAGACTCAGGTTTGATTGCTGGGTTGGGAAGATTTCCTGGAGAAGGGAATGACAGCCCACTCCAGTATTCTTGCCTGGAGAATCCCTTGAACAGAGAAGCCTGGAGGGCTACAATCCATGGGGTCACAAGAGTCGGACACAACTTAGCGACTAAACCATTAACAGAGTTGTGTTATAACCAAAAAAGCTTATTTCTTTAAAATAGTAATTTTTACTATTTCTTTTTTTCTTTTTTCTTTTTTTTTAACCTCCTCCTGACTCATTTTTCCTGGCTTTATACTTAGCATTTGCACAATAGTGAACACTTGAAGACTGCCTTCATGTAACTTTAAAATCTCCAAATTGAAAGTTCTATTCTTGATTTCAGTCTCCTCTGAACTGCAGCAATTTTCATTACAGTCATAGTCAGACTTTCTCTTCTCCAGGATTTAATTAGACTCAATATCTAGTATCTTACATTATGTCTCTGAACCACATACTTTTCATTATATTGTCTATCTCTCCACCTTTCTGCTGTTTCCATAAATATTTGCTGAATAATTGAGTGTACAGAAAAATGATTGAATGGACAGGTGGACAAATGAGGAAATTTTGGGCTAATAGGAAATGGAAAGTTTTACTAAGGGAATTACACAACTAGATGTGTATTTCCTTTCAAAAAAGGAAATTATATTTTTGATAAGTGAAGTGAAGTTACTCAGTGGTGTCCGACTCTTTGCGACCCCATGGACTCCAGCCTACCAGGCTCCTTGGTCCATGGGATTTTCCAGACAATAATACTGGAGTAGATTGCCATTTCCTTCTTCAAGAAGGAAATCTTCCCAAACCAGGGATCAAACTCAGTCTCCCGCATTGTAGACAGCTGCTTTACCATCTGAACAATATATATGTAGTGAAATGATACCATACTCAAGCTAAGATATCATCCCTTCACAAAGTTAATATTTTGTTTCTGTGATAAAAGTACATGAAATCTACCCTCATGTAATTTCTCATATGAAATGCAGTATTTTTAACTACAGTTATCAGGATCTACACTGAATCTCTAGATTCATTCATCTCTCATAAGTTCAACTTTATAAACTTTGACAAACATCTCCCAATTTTTCCCATCTCTTCACCCCTGATAACCACCATTCTACTTCTGTTCCTTTATATTCAACTTCCTAGAAGCAAAATACAAGAGATAGCATTGTTTTGTTTTGTTCTTTCTATGTTTGACTGATTTCACTTAGCATATTTCATGATAGTATTTCCATACTTTTTTTTCTAACTTCATTTTCCCCAACAGTTTATCAATTTACTACTATTTTTAAAACCTACCTTTATCAGGAACATCATTGGGATGAATTAACTAATGAGTAACAATAATAAATACATTACTCCAGATTGAGGTTTTTAAATTTTCCATCAGCCCCACTCCCCACTATTTTCATATAGGTGCTCTAAGATAGTGATCAAGTACTTTAGAAGCCTCTATATATACATATATTTTAAATTTCTGAGATATTGCAACTACCACTCACTCTGCCTGGAACATCTTTCAGAAATGGATTATTCACTTATGTGTTAACGAAATTACTTTTAAATGTGTTATCAATTATTTCCTGGAGAAATTCTTTTTGCATATTATCTGACAGTTTTGTTTCCCAGAAGTGTAAAAATCATTTATTTTATTCTGGAACTTTCTCAGATAATAATACCTCTTACAATTATTTAGAAGGATTAATATTACTTCCATTTCTCAGAAGTTTTATGGCTATTAATTTTATACTGATGGTCATATAGAGTTTACATGTAAAAGTTATATAATTTTATGATTTTAAATAGGTTCTATTTCTGACTTCCCTTGATCTTGCTACTCTTAGGTTAAGAAGGATTAATGTATGTTTATTTTCTTAAACATTGTTTACTTTAAAATAATAAAACATGTTTAGATAATCAGCTCATAGAAAGTTGGATAAGAGATCAAAGTCATTTCATTTTTAATATGTTTCTAGACAGCATAATAAAAAGCAGACATTGGTTTGCCAACAAAGGTCTGTCTGGAAAAGTTATGGCTTTTCCAGTAGTCATGTATGGATGTGAAAGTTGGACCATAAAGAAGGATGAGTGCCAAAGAACTGATGCTTTTGAACTGAGGTGTTGAAGAAGACTCTTGAGATTTCCTTGGGCTGCAAGGTGATCAAACCAGGCAATCCTAAAGGGAATCAGCCTTGAATATCCATTGGAAGGATTGATGCTAAAGCTGAAACTCCAGTACTTTGGCCACCTGATGCAAATAACTGACTCACTGGAAAACTACTGATGATGGGAAAGATAGAAGGCAGGAGGAGAAGGGGACGACAGAGGATGAGATGTTTGGATGGCATCACCAACTCGATGGACATGAGTTTGAGCAAGCTCCAGGAGTTGGTGATGGACAATGAAGCCTGGAGTGCTGCAGTCCATGGGGTCACAAAGAGCTGAACATGACTGAGCAACTGAACTGAACTGAACTGATGTTTATTATAAAAGAAGCTGAAAATTTAAATAGAAGAAAATTGATTTTCTTTTATAATTTCTATTCTTTTTTTTTTTGAAATGACATATTTCTATTAAGCCAATATCATTGTTCTTGGTTACACTGAAAACGAGAATTCTTATGCATAAAGTTCATTGTTACTTGTCCTTGAAAGCAGATTTTAAAATATAATGAGAAAAAATTATTAAAATTAGAGAAAATTTTAAAAACTCTCCTTCAAATTGTTTTTTTTTAAAAATTGTTAGACTTTCTTTCACAGGTTACTTATTGGGAAATATCCTCTAGATACAGGGCATCAGCAACTTCACATACATTCAAAGAAGAAACACTAATTGAGTTTTATATTGATTTTTAGTACTGTGGAATTTGCCATAATCAAAAAATCCACAGATAACTTTTAAATGAAAATTTTTATTTTAGAGCAGTTATGGATACAGAGAAAAATAGCTAGTACAAGTTACATAATCAATTCCCCCTCTATATAATGTCTTACATTAGCATGCTATATTTATTTCAATTAACAAACTAAGTGAATTATTATTAACTTAAGGCCATAATTTATTATGATCCCCTTTGGTTTTGCCTAATGTCTTTTTTTCTTTTCCAGTATAGTGTGCTACATTTTATTGTCATATCCTCTTGGGCTCCTCTTTACTGTGGCAGTTTCTTACACTTTACTTGCTTTTAATGGCCTGGGAGTCATTTGAGGATGACCAAACAAGTACTTTGTAAAACATGTTTCAGTTGTGATCTGTCAAATATTTCTCATGATCAGATTGAACTATGGATTTGTGAGAGGAGGATCACAGAAGTACTGTCTTAATCACATCACATGGAGGGTATGTATGATTAATAGAACTTTCAATTATAGTGTTGTCACCTAGCTGAGGCAGAACCAATTTTCAGAATTTCTTCTACTTACCCTAAACTCTGCTTTTCCATACTGTACTCTTTGGAAGAAATTCTCTGTACACAGCCCACAGTTAAAAAGGTAGAGTATCGAGGATAGAAAAAAAATGGCGGAGGAATAGGATGGGGAGAACACTCTCTCCCTCACTACTTCATCAAAAGAACATTTCAAACTGAATAAACTCCACAAAATAACTTCTGAATGCTGGCAGAGGACATCAGGCATACAGCAAAGCAGATCATTGGCTTCAAATACAGGTAGGAATAAATATAAGGGATGAGAAAAGAGACAAATGAGGTAGGGAGGGAGCCCTGTCCCGGGAAGGGAATCCTGTCCTGGGAAGAGACTGCTAAAAAGAGAGGTCCCCAACCTCCAGGAAACACTCTCTCGCAGCCCTGTCTAAGTCGAACCTGGGAATCACAGACGGCAACATGACAGGAAGGAAAAAGGGGTGATTAAAACCAAGGGATTGCGAATCCAGCAGCGGGTCCCCCGGCGGATAGGCAGCGCAAACGCCTGCCCCTGGCACCGGCGAGTGGGGGTTGGGCAGGGAGGAGCGGAACCTGCCAGCCGGGACCCGCCAGCCCCAGTTTTCTAACAAGCGGGCCACGGGGAAATGCAGGCTTCAGGGATTTTCGCGAGAATCGGGTCATAACGCGGCCAGAATCGGGTCCGTGCGTGGCCAGAACAATCTAACTTGGACTAGCACCAAACTGTGAGATAATAACCACCACGTGGAACGCTCGAACATAAGACACCCCGACAGTCCCTCGCACAGAACAAAGGACTGATTGGAAATAGCCGGTCATGGACCACCCCCTCCGGTGTCGGGCAGACAGAGTCCTAAGGGCTGGAAGGGGGTAATCGAAGCGCAAGAGATTTAAGCAGGTTTCTTTACTAACTAAGACTTCTGGGGCGCTCTGGACAATCATCATCCGCCTGAGAAGGAGCCCCAGTGACGCTCCCAGAAATCTGAGCAGCACGAAAAGCCCAGAAATCGAGGCAATTGTGCTCGCCCAACTCCCTAGCTACTCGGACTTGGGAAGAGAACAGAGCACAGGACCAACCAAATCTGTGACTCGAGGGCTTCCTGAGCACCGAAACTGAGTGGCTTAGACCCGGGAGGTGCATGAAGCTGAAGACAGGCCCCGTCCACCACCACCATCACTGTGTCAACATTGAAATCAGACACGGAAGAGACCAGCAAACAGAGGAAATCAGAGGGAACTGCCTTGGTAGCTACCCCACACAGATCACAACGTCAGAGAAAGGGCCAAATATAACTTTACAACTTTTATGCATTTTTTTTTTTTTAAACTGAGGGGGAAGGAGGAAGCCTGATTTTTTTTTCTTTCTTTTTTCTTTTTCTTTTTTCTTTTTTTTTCTTTTAAAAGACTTTTTAAATTTTTTTTCTTTTTCTGAATAAAAAAATGTTTTTTCTTCTTTTCCATCTCTTTTTTTTAAACTATCTTAAATTTTTAAGTCCTCTATATCCCTATTTATTATTTTTATAAACTGTTATTACTTTTCAAAAATAATAATAAAAAAAAACACCCTATTTTTAAAGCAAATACCGTATATAGTCTTCTTGAGGTGGAGGCTGTTGTCTTTTAATAAT
>SJYW01052979.1:255147-297538 GCA_006410735.1 Raphicerus campestris
TTCTTTCCATTAATATTTTATTTTTGAAAATCCAATCTCTACTACGGATTTTTAATCTTTGCATTTTGGTATTTGTTGCCAATTTTGTACATTTAAAAACCTAATCTTCAGTACCCAACTTTACATGAGTGTGAGATTACTGGCTTGACT
Organism: Raphicerus campestris; assembly: GCA_006410735.1. Taxonomy (NCBI): domain Eukaryota; kingdom Metazoa; phylum Chordata; class Mammalia; order Artiodactyla; family Bovidae; genus Raphicerus; species Raphicerus campestris. The sequence continues at coordinate 255,298 of SJYW01052979.1, forward strand.
CCTTTCTCCTCCATCAGACTCTATTTTTCTCCACCAGGTGGCCTCTGTCTCCTACCTCCCCCTCCTTCTCTTTACACAACTTTATGAATCTCTGTGTGTTCCAGAAGGTGGAGAACACTCAGTGAACTGGCTACTGGCTGGATCTGTATCCCTCATTTTTATCTCCCTCTTTTACCCCCCTGACCACCTCTGCCTTCTTCATCCCTCTCCTCTTCCCTGTATAACTCTCTGACCACTTCTGAGAGCTCCAGACTGTGGAGCGCACACAAGAAAGTGGTCATGGACTAGCTTGCTCTCTCCTCTTCTGATTCCACTTCATCCCATCCTGTCATCTCTAACTACCCCCTCCCTCTACTCTCCTCCAAGAAACTCAGTGATCCTCTAGGGGGGACCCTAAAGGTGGAGAAAACTACCATTTTTAACCTAGATGTTTTAACATCAGTGCTGTATAGACGGAGAAGTCATGAGGTTATTGTAAANGGGAGGGGGCTTCGGCATGGGGAGATCGTGTACACCTGTGGCTGATTCATGTTGATGTATGGCAAAACCAATACAGTACAGTAAAATAGAATAAAGTAGTAAAAAAAAGAAAAATGGTAGAGTATCTACAAAAGTAGTTTCAGATTTTTCTTCATGAGACATCGGAATAGTTTTCATCATTTATGTATGTAGTCATTTATTTCTATTGGTACAGGTTATGACTATTGATCATTTACTTTAAATTATAATCTAATGACATTTTTTGTTATTGTTGCTCAGAATGTTCCAGCTTAGACCTCTGGGTACTTTAGTTGTCTCCTGTGTACCTTTGATATACCTTACGCTTATGTTTTTATTTTTAGGTTTTTCTTAATTTTTGGCATGTTCCAAAATCATCTTTTATATTTTCTGCCTCAGGCCTAGAATGAGCCATTTTTTCCGAGAAGCTGTAGTTCCTATTATGAAAGAATGACATTAGAAACCAAGATCTGGGTTCTAGAAGTGCTTGTTTATTGCTATTACGGTATTATGGCTTCTAGGATATCTCAGCTAACAATGCAAGATTTCACATGTATGCATGTAATCTATGTATATATACATATATGTGTATATGTAGACTAAATGGCTAAGTGGTAAAAGAATCCAGCTGCCACACAGAAGATGCAGGAGACTCACATTAAATCTCTGGGTCAAGATGATCCCCTAGAGGAAGAAATGACAACCCTCTATAGTATTCTAGCCCAGAAAATGTTATGGATGGAGGAGCCTGGCGGGCTACGCTCCATAGGTTTACAAAGAGTCGGACATGACTGGAGGAATATACACACACATACACATCCAAAAATGTTTCAGTATGTAAACATGTGCATGTATATTAACCTATACATGAATTCATACTTATCTTCCACCACAATCGCTCATCACCTGGATTTTTATAACATTCTCCTCTTGCTTTTCTGTAACCTTCCAATTCAACAGTGAATAAATTTGTTTATTTAATTCCAGGGTATATGTACAGCAATATCAGAATTTTTAACCAGTACCTTCATGGGAGCAAGCTTTATCCATCAGATTACCAGGCTTTGTACAGTTTTTCTGCCTTTAGTCTTAACAAACTTCAGTCATTTCCAAAACTACTTAGGTCAACAGGGGATCTCATCATACCCATTCTCTGAGGTCATTTTATATATTTGTAGAACAGCTAGATTCTCTCATAGAGTCTATATTCTATCTTATATCCTACAATGCTCACATGATTTTTATAAATGTGTATATGTTTAAGCTTGCTTTTTGTATTGTCACATTCTATGGCCTTATACAAATGCTTAGTGTCATGGTATCATATATAATAATTTGATCTCTACTTTAAAAACTCACGTTTTAACTCGAAAAAATTGCCTCCAAGTTCCTGGCAACCACAGATCTTTTACCATTTTTATAGATTTGTAACATTTCTTTTTCAAACAGCAGTTTTCAAATTGGATTCTTTCACTTTTTGTTGATCAGTCACTCAGTCATATCAAACTCTTTGTGACCCCATAGACTGCAGCACACCATACTTCTCTGCCCTTCACCATTTCCCCGAGTTTGCTCAAATTCATGGCCATTGAATCAGTGCTGCCATCCACCCATCTCATTCTCTATCATCTCCTTCCCTTGCCTTCAATCATTCCCGGCATCAGGGTCTTTTTTAGTGAGTTGGCTCTTTGCATCAGGTGGCCAAAGTATTGGAGCTTCAGCTTCAGCATCAGTCATTCCAATGGATATTCAAGGTTAATTCCCTTTAGGACTGACTGATTTGATCTCCTTGCAGTCCAAGGGACTCTCAAGAGTCTTCTCTAACACCTCAGTTCAAAAGCATTACTTCTTTGATGCTCATCCTTTATGGTCCAACTCTCACATTGATATATGACTGCTGGAAAAACCATAGCTTTGACTAGATGGACCTTAGTAGGCAAAGTAATGTCTCTGATTTTTAATGTGTCATCTACATTTGTCATAGCTTTTCTTCCAAGGAGCAAGTGTCTTAATTTTGTGAATGCAGTCACCATCTACAGTGATTTTGGAGCCCAAGAAAGTAAACTCCGTCACTGTTTCCATTGTTTCCCCATCTATTGCCATGAAGTGATGGGAACAGATGCCATGATCTTAGTTCTCTGAATGTTGAGTTTTAAGCCAACTTTTTCACTCTCCTCTTTCACCTTAATCAAGGGGCTCTTTCTTTTCTCTTTGCTTTCTGCCATAAAGATGGTGTCATTTGTATGTCTCAGGTTACTGATATTCCTCCTGACACTCTTTATTCCAGCCTGTGCTTCATCCAGTCCAGCATTTTGCATGATGTACTCTGCATAGAAGTTCCATGAGAATGGTGATAATATACAGTCTCAATGTACTCCTTTCCCAAATTGAAACCAGTCCAATTTTCCAGGTCTATTTTTAACTATTGCTTTTTAATCTGCATGCAGATTTCTCAGGAGGCATTGTAAGGTGGTCTGATATTCCTATCTCTTTGAGAAGTTTTCACAGTTTGCTATGACCCACATAGTCAAAGGCAGTCAGTGACGCAGAAGTAAATGAATTTCTGGAACTCTCTTTCTTTTTCAATGATCCAATGGTTGTTGGCAATTTGATCTCTGGTTACTCTGCCTTTTCTAAATCCAGCTTGAACATCTGGAAGTTCTCAGTTCAAATACTCTTGAAGTCTGTTGTGGAGAATGTTAAGCATCACTTTACTAGCATGTGAGATGAGTGCAATTGTGCAGTAGTTTGAGCATTCTTTGGCATTGCCTTTCATTGGGATAGAAGGAAAACTGACCTTTTCCAGTCCTGTGGCCACTCTGAGTTTTCCAAATTTGCTGGCATATTGAGTGCAGCACTTTCATAGAATCATCATTTAGGATTTGAAATACCTCAACTGGAATTCCATTGTTCCACTAGCTTTGTTCCTAGTGATGGTTCCTAAGGCCTACTTGACTTTACACTCCAAAATGTCTGGCTCTAGGTGAGTGATCACACCATTGTAATTATCTGAGTCATTAAGATCCCTTTTGAATACCTTTTCTGTGTATTCTTGCCACTTCTTAATATCTTCTACTTCTTTCACTTAGCGATATGCATTTAGCTTTCTTCACATTTTTCTCTAGCTAAGTATATTTCATTTTACAGATGTTCCAGAGTGTAAGGTGTTTTGTTTGTTTGTTTCTTTAGTTAATTTTCATTGGCATATNTGTAGTTCCTATTATGAAAGAATGACATTAGAAACCAAGATCTGGGTTCTAGAAGTGCTTGTTTATTGCTATTACGGTATTATGGCTTCTAGGATATCTCAGCTAACAATGCAAGATTTCACATGTATGCATGTAATCTATGTATATATACATATATGTGTATATGTAGACTAAATGGCTAAGTGGTAAAAGAATCCAGCTGCCACACAGAAGATGCAGGAGACTCACATTAAATCTCTGGGTCAAGATGATCCCCTAGAGGAAGAAATGACAACCCTCTATAGTATTCTAGCCCAGAAAATGTTATGGATGGAGGAGCCTGGCGGGCTACGCTCCATAGGTTTACAAAGAGTCGGACATGACTGGAGGAATATACACACACATACACATCCAAAAATGTTTCAGTATGTAAACATGTGCATGTATATTAACCTATACATGAATTCATACTTATCTTCCACCACAATCGCTCATCACCTGGATTTTTATAACATTCTCCTCTTGCTTTTCTGTAACCTTCCAATTCAACAGTGAATAAATTTGTTTATTTAATTCCAGGGTATATGTACAGCAATATCAGAATTTTTAACCAGTACCTTCATGGGAGCAAGCTTTATCCATCAGATTACCAGGCTTTGTACAGTTTTTCTGCCTTTAGTCTTAACAAACTTCAGTCATTTCCAAAACTACTTAGGTCAACAGGGGATCTCATCATACCCATTCTCTGAGGTCATTTTATATATTTGTAGAACAGCTAGATTCTCTCATAGAGTCTATATTCTATCTTATATCCTACAATGCTCACATGATTTTTATAAATGTGTATATGTTTAAGCTTGCTTTTTGTATTGTCACATTCTATGGCCTTATACAAATGCTTAGTGTCATGGTATCATATATAATAATTTGATCTCTACTTTAAAAACTCACGTTTTAACTCGAAAAAATTGCCTCCAAGTTCCTGGCAACCACAGATCTTTTACCATTTTTATAGATTTGTAACATTTCTTTTTCAAACAGCAGTTTTCAAATTGGATTCTTTCACTTTTTGTTGATCAGTCACTCAGTCATATCAAACTCTTTGTGACCCCATAGACTGCAGCACACCATACTTCCCTGCCCTTCACCATTTCCCCGAGTTTGCTCAAATTCATGGCCATTGAATCAGTGCTGCCATCCACCCATCTCATTCTCTATCATCTCCTTCCCTTGCCTTCAATCATTCCCGGCATCAGGGTCTTTTTTAGTGAGTTGGCTCTTTGCATCAGGTGGCCAAAGTATTGGAGCTTCAGCTTCAGCATCAGTCATTCCAATGGATATTCAAGGTTAATTCCCTTTAGGACTGACTGATTTGATCTCCTTGCAGTCCAAGGGACTCTCAAGAGTCTTCTCTAACACCTCAGTTCAAAAGCATTACTTCTTTGATGCTCATCCTTTATGGTCCAACTCTCACATTGATATATGACTGCTGGAAAAACCATAGCTTTGACTAGATGGACCTTAGTAGGCAAAGTAATGTCTCTGATTTTTAATGTGTCATCTACATTTGTCATAGCTTTTCTTCCAAGGAGCAAGTGTCTTAATTTTGTGAATGCAGTCACCATCTACAGTGATTTTGGAGCCCAAGAAAGTAAACTCCGTCACTGTTTCCATTGTTTCCCCATCTATTGCCATGAAGTGATGGGAACAGATGCCATGATCTTAGTTCTCTGAATGTTGAGTTTTAAGCCAACTTTTTCACTCTCCTCTTTCACCTTAATCAAGGGGCTCTTTCTTTTCTCTTTGCTTTCTGCCATAAAGATGGTGTCATTTGTATGTCTCAGGTTACTGATATTCCTCCTGACACTCTTTATTCCAGCCTGTGCTTCATCCAGTCCAGCATTTTGCATGATGTACTCTGCATAGAAGTTCCATGAGAATGGTGATAATATACAGTCTCAATGTACTCCTTTCCCAAATTGAAACCAGTCCAATTTTCCAGGTCTATTTTTAACTATTGCTTTTTAATCTGCATGCAGATTTCTCAGGAGGCATTGTAAGGTGGTCTGATATTCCTATCTCTTTGAGAAGTTTTCACAGTTTGCTATGACCCACATAGTCAAAGGCAGTCAGTGACGCAGAAGTAAATGAATTTCTGGAACTCTCTTTCTTTTTCAATGATCCAATGGTTGTTGGCAATTTGATCTCTGGTTACTCTGCCTTTTCTAAATCCAGCTTGAACATCTGGAAGTTCTCAGTTCAAATACTCTTGAAGTCTGTTGTGGAGAATGTTAAGCATCACTTTACTAGCATGTGAGATGAGTGCAATTGTGCAGTAGTTTGAGCATTCTTTGGCATTGCCTTTCATTGGGATAGAAGGAAAACTGACCTTTTCCAGTCCTGTGGCCACTCTGAGTTTTCCAAATTTGCTGGCATATTGAGTGCAGCACTTTCATAGAATCATCATTTAGGATTTGAAATACCTCAACTGGAATTCCATTGTTCCACTAGCTTTGTTCCTAGTGATGGTTCCTAAGGCCTACTTGACTTTACACTCCAAAATGTCTGGCTCTAGGTGAGTGATCACACCATTGTAATTATCTGAGTCATTAAGATCCCTTTTGAATACCTTTTCTGTGTATTCTTGCCACTTCTTAATATCTTCTACTTCTTTCACTTAGCGATATGCATTTAGCTTTCTTCACATTTTTCTCTAGCTAAGTATATTTCATTTTACAGATGTTCCAGAGTGTAAGGTGTTTTGTTTGTTTGTTTCTTTAGTTAATTTTCATTGGCATATAGTTGTTTTACATATTGTCTTAATTTCTACTGTATATGGCAGCATGTTTTATTCCATTCACCTACTGAGGATGAATTAGTTGTTTTTAAATTTTTTTTTTTTTTACAATATTGTATTGGTTTTGCCATACATCAACATGAATCTGCACAGGTATACACATGTTCCCCATCCTGAACCCCCTCCCTCCTCCCTCCCTGTACCATACCTCTGGGTCGTCCCAGTGCACCAGCCCCAAGCATCCAGTATCATGCATTGAACCTGGACTGACAATTCATTTCATATATGATATTATACATGTTTCAATGCCATTCTCCCAAATCATCCCACCCTCTCCCTCTCCCACAGAGTTCAAAAAACTGTTTTATACATCTGTGTCTCTTTTTGCTGTCTTGCATTCAGAGTTATTGTTAGCATCTTTCTAAATTCTATATATATGTGTTAGTATACTGTATTGGTGTTTTTAGTTTTGTCAATTAAAAATAAAGCTACTCTGAAAATTTATGTGCAGATTTTTGTGTGAACATAAATTTTCAATTTATTTGGGATATGGCAAAGAATAAAATTGCTGGATTTCATTGTATGACTATGTTTAGCCTTGTAAGAAATTCCCAATCTGTTTTCAAAGTGCCTCTATCACTTTGCATTTCCACCAGCAATAAATGAGAATACCTGTAGCTCCTCATCCTCTCCAGCAACTGGCACTGTCATTTTATTTTTAATTTTAGCCATTTAAATGGGTATTTTGTGGTATCTCATTGCTGTTTTAACTTGTAATTACCTGATGACAAATAGTTTTACGCATCTGTCATATTGTCACATGCTCACTTCATATCTCTAGATCTTTTCTTAAAAAGTGTCTTTTCAGATTTCTTTTCTTTATTTTTTTTATTTGTGTTTGTTTTCTTATTCTTGAAGATTAAGGGTTCTTTGTATTTTGGATACAAGTTCATTAGCAGCTATATGCTTTGTAGATATTTTCTCCTAGACTGTGTCTGATCTTTTCACATCTTTAATATCATATCTGCAGAAGATTTTAACTTTAAAAAAATCATTTTTTATGGATATGTTTGTAAAAATAAATAAGACAAAAAGATAACTCTAAAATGGGAGGAAATATTTGTAAATTAAGTAACTGACAAGGAATTAATCTCCAAATATACAAATAGTTTATGCAGCTCAATATCAAACCACAAACAACCCAATCAAAAAATGTGTGGAAGACCTAAATGTCTTCTTTTCTCCAAAGAAGACATACATGTGACCAAAAGATACATGAAAAGATGCTCAACATCATTAATTATTAGAAAAATGCAAACCAAAACTACAGTGAGGTAGCACTACATACTTGTCAGAATGGTCATAATTAAAAAAGAAGAAGAAGAAGAAGAAGAAGAAATTTACAAACCCTAAGTGCTGGGGAGGAATTGGAGGTAACAGAACCCTCTTACATTGCTGTGTAATCTAAATTAATACAACCATTATGGAGAGCAGTTTGGAGATTCTTTAAAAAACTAAAAATATAAATGCTATATTACCTGGCAATCCTACTCCTGGGTATGTACTCAGAGAATACCATAATTCAAAAAGAAGCATGGATCCCAACATTCTTTGAAGCACTGTTTACAATAGCCAAGGCATGAAAACAACTAAAATGGACATTAACAGAGGAATGGATATAGAAGATATGATGCAAGTACACAACGGAATGTTACTCAACCATATAAAGAGATGAAATTGTGCCATTTGCAAAGACACAAAAGGACCTAGAGAGTGTCATACAGAGTGAAGTAAGTCTGAAAGAGTAAAACAAATATCTTATATTAAGGCATATGTGTGCAGTCTAGCAAAATGATACAGATGAACCAATTTGCAAAGCAGAAATTGAGACACAAACCTAGAGAACAAATGTATGGACACCAACAGGAATAGAGTGGTGGTAGGATGGACTTGGAGATTGGGACTGACATATGTACACTATTATGTATAAAGTAGATGACTAATGAGGGCCTACTATATAGCAGAGTGGAAAAGTAAGACAAACACTCTATTTGTAGGATATATGTTAAATTAACCTTAAAACTTCATTCCAATATACATCAGATGCAGACAAATTCTGTTTTATCCCACTTATATAAGGTACCTAAAATATTCAAATTCATAGAGTCAGAAAGTATATTCGTAGATACCAGAGGCTGAGAGGTGAGGGTGGGAAGGGGGAATAGGTAGTTAGCATTTAATAGGGACAAAATTTCAGTTTAGAAAGGTGAAAAACTGAGGAGATGGATGGTGATGAGAGTTGCACAGCACAGCAGTGTGAATGTACTTAATGCCATTGAACTATACAGCTAATTAAATATGGTTAAATAGCATGCTTAATATTATGTGACTTTTATCACAATTGGAATATATAAATATATATATGTATATATATATATATATATAAATCTTGCGTGCACAGATGTATCAGTTCCATCAGTTTCCTTTTTTTTTAATACTTTATTCTATGTTACAATACTGTATTGGTTTTGCCATTCATTGACATGAATCAGCCACAGGTGTACACAATCTCCCAATGACGAAGCCCCCTTCCACCTCCCACCCTGTATCATCTCTCTGAATCATCCCGTGCACCAGCCGCAAGCATCCTGTATCCTTTATTGAACATAGATTGGCGCTTCGTTTCCTATACAATAGTACACATGTTTCAGTGCCATTCTCCCAAATCATCCCACCCTCCTCCTCTCCCTCAGAGGCTAAAAGTCCATTCTATACCTCTGTGTCTCTTTTGTTGTCGTACATACAGGGCATCATTACTATCTTTCTAAATTCAATATATATGTGTCAGTATACTGTATTGAGGTTTATTACGATAGTATACATGTTTCAATGCCATTCTCCCAAATCATCCCACCCTCCCTCTCTCCCTCAGAGGCCAAAAGTCCATTCTATACCTCTGTGTCTCTTTTGTTGTCTCACATACAGGGCATCATTACTATCTTTCTAAATTCCGTATATATGTGTCAGTATACTGTGTTGAGGTTTTTCTTTCTGGCTTACTTCACTCTGTATAATTGGCTCCAGTTTCATCCATCTCATTAGAACTGATTCAAATTTATTCTTTTTAAGGGCTTAGTAATACTCCATTGTGTATATGTACCACTGCTTTCTTATCGATTAATCTGCTGATGGACATCTAGGTTGTTGCCATGTCCTGACTATTATAAACAATGCTGCAATGAACATTGGGGTACATGTGTCTCTTTCAATTCTGGTTTCCTCAGTGTGTATGCCTACCAGTGGGATTGCTGGGTCATAAGACAGTTCTATTTGCAATTTTGTAAGGAATCTCCACACTCTTTTCCATAGTGGCTGTACTAGTTTGCATTCCCACCAACAGTATAAGAGGGTTCCCTTTTCTCCACATCCTCTCTGGCATTTATTTCTTGTACACGTTTGGATCACAGCCATTCTGATTGGTGTGAAATGGTACCTCATTGTGGTCTTGATTTGCATTTCTCTGATAATGAATGATGTTGAGCATCTTTTCATGTGTTTGTTAGCCATCCATATGTCATTTTTGGAGAAATGCCTATTTAGTTCTTTGGCCCATTTTTTAATTGGATCATTTATTTTTCTGGAGNCTTGTTCCTGACTTTAGGGGAAATGCTTTCAATTTTTCACCATTGAGGATGTTTGCTGTGGGTTTGTCATATATAGCTTCTATTATGTTGAGGTACATTCCTTCTATTCCTGCTTTCTGGAGAGTTTTTATCATAAGTGGATGTTAAATTTTGTCAAAGGCCTTCTCTGCATCTATTGAGATAGTCATATGATTTTTATTTTTCGATTTGTTAATGTGGTGAATTACATTGATTGATTTGTGGATATTGAAGAATCCTTGCATCCTTGGGATAAAGCCCACTTGGTCATGGTGTATGATCTTTTTAATGTGTTGTTGGATTCTGATTACTAGAATTTTGTTAAGGATATTTGCGTCTATGTTCATCAGTGATATTGGCCTATAGTTTTCTTTTTTTATGGCATCTTTGTCAGGTATTGGTATTAGGGTGATGGTGGCCTCATAGAATGAGTTTGGAAGTTTACCTTCCTCTGAAATTTTCTGGAATAGTTTCAGTAAGATAGGTGTTAGCTCTTCTCTAAATTTTTGGTAGAATTCAGCTGTGAGGCCGTCTGGACCTGGGCTTTTGTTTGCTGGAAGATTTCTGATTACAGTTTCAATTTCCGTGGTTGTGATGGGTCTGTTAAGATATTCTATTTCTACCTGGTTCAGTTTTGGAAAGTTGTACTTTTCTAAGAATTTGTCCATTTGTTCCACGTTGTTCATTTTATTGGCATATAATTGCTGATAGTAGTATTTAATGATTCTTTGTATTTTTGTGTTGTCTGTCGTGATCTCTCCATTTTCATTTCTAATGTTATTGATTTGATTTTTTTCTCTTTGTTTCTTGATGAGTCTGGCTAATGGTTTCTCAATTTTATTTATCCTTTCAAAGAACCAGCTTTTTGCTTTGTTGATTTTTGCTATAGTCTCTTTTGTTTCTTTTGCATTTATTTCTGCCCTAATTTTTACGATTTCTTTCCTTCTATTAACTCTGGGGTTCTCTATTTCTTTCTTTTCTAGATGCTTTAGGTGTAGAGTTAGGTTATTTATTTAACTTTTTTCTTGTTTCTTGAGGTATGCCTGTATTGCTATGAACTTTCCTCTTAGCACTGCTTTTATAGTGTCCCACAGGTTTTGTGTAGTTGTGTTTTCATTTTCATTCATTTCTATGCATATTTTGATTTCTTTTTTTTTTATTTCTTCTGTGATTTGTTAATTATTCAAAAGGGTGTGGCTCAGCCTCCAAATGTTGGCATTTTTAATAGTTTTTCTCCTGTAATTGAAGTCTAACCTTAGTGCATTATGGTCAGAGAAGATGCTTGGAATAGCTTCGATTTTTTTTTGAATTTATCAAGGTTAGATTTATGGCCCAGGATGTGATCCATCCTGGAAAAGGTTCTGTGTGCACTTGAGAAAAAGGTGAAATTCATTGTTTTAGGGTGAAATGTCCTATAGATGTCAATTAGGTCTAACTGGTCTATTGTATCATTTAAAGTTTGCGTTTCTTTGTTAATTTTCTGTTTAGTTGATCTGTCCATAGGTGTGAGTGGGGTATTAAAGTCTCCCACTATTATTGTGTTATTATTAATTTCCCCTTTCATGCTTGTTAGCATTTGTCTTATATATTGTGGTGCTCCTATGTTGGGTGCATATATATTTATAATTGTTAGATCTTCTTCTTGGATTGATCCTTTAATTATTATGTAATGACTTTCTTTGGCTCTTTTCACAGCGTTTGTTTTAAAGTCTATTTTATCGGATATGAGTATTGCTACTCTTGCTTTCTTTTGATCTCTATTTGCATGAAATATATTTTTCCAGCCCTTCACTTTCAGCCTGTATGTGTCCATTGTTTTGAGGTGGGTCTCTTGTAGGCAGCATGTATAGGGATCTTGTTTTTGTATCCATTGAGCCAGTCTTTGCCTTTTGGTTGGGACATTCAACCCATTTACATTTAAGGTAATTTTTGATAAGTATGCTCCTGTTGCCATTTACTTTATTCTTTTGGGTTTGGGTTTCTATGTCCTTTTTGTGTTCCTGTCTATAGTCTATCCTTTAGCATTTATTGGAGAGCTGGTTTTTATCTTTCATCACTTTAAGTATGTCTTGCCATTCCCTCCTGGTCTGAAGAGTTTCTATTGGAAGATCTGCAGTTATTCTTATGGGGATCCCCTTGTGTGTTATTTGTTGTTTTTCCCTTGCTACTTTTAATATTTGTTCTTTGTGTTTGGCCTTTGTTAATTTGATTAATATATGTCTTGGGGTGTTTCGTCTTGGGTTTATCCTGTTTGGCACTCTCTGGGTTTCTTGGACTTGGGTGATTATTTCCCTCCCCATTTTAGGGAAATTTTCAACTATTATCTCCTCAAATATTTTCTCATGGTCTTTCTTTTTGTCTTCTTCTTCTGGGACTCCTATAATTCGAATGTTGGAGCGTTTCATATTGTCCTGTAGGTCTCTGAGGTTGTCCTCATTTCTTTTAATTCGTTTTTCTTTTTCCCTTACTGATTCATTTATTTCTACCATTCTATCTTCTATTTCACTTATCCTATCTTCTGCTTCCATTATTCTACTATTTGTTACCACTAGGGTGTTTCTGATCTCATTTATTGCATTATTCATTATATGTTGACTCATGTTTATTTCTTCCAGGTCCTTGTTAAGCCTTTCTTGCATCTTCTCAATTTTTGACTCCAGGCTATTTATCTGTGATTCTATTTTGATTTCAAGATTTTGGATCATTTTCATTATCAATATTCGGAATTCTTTCTCAGGTAGATTCCCTATCTCTTCCTCCTTTACTTGGTTTGGTGGGCATTTCTCCAGTTCCTTTACCTGCTGGGTATTCCTCTGTTTTTTCATCTTGGTTATATTGTTGCGTTTGGGGTGGCCTTTCTATATTCTGGGAATTTGTGGAGTTCTCTTTATTATTGATNCCCTATCTCTTCCTCTTTTGTTTGGATTGGTGGGCATTTTTCCTGTTCCTTTACCTGCTGTGTATTCCACTGTCTCTTCATCTTGGTTATATTGCTGCATTTTGGGTGGTCTTTGTATATTCTGGGAATTTGTGCAGTTCTCTTTATTATTGAGTTCCTCACTGTGTGTGGGGTTGTATCAGTGGCTTGTCAAGGTTTCTTGATTAGGGAGGCTTGTGCTGGAGTTCTGGTGGGTGGAGCTGGATTTCTTCTCTCTGGAGTGCTGTGAAGTGTCTAGTAATGGGTTATGAGATGTCAATGGTTTTGGAGTATTTTGAGCTGCCTGTATATTGAAGCTCAGGGGTGTGTTCTTGTGTTGCTGGAGAATTTGCGTGGTATGTCTTGCTCTGGAACTTGTTGGCCCTTGGGTGGTGCTCAGTTTCAGTGTAGGTATGAAGGCGTTTGATGAGCTCCTACTTGATAATGTTTCCTATATTCAGGAATTCTCTGATGCTCTTGGGATTTGGACTTGAGCCTCCTGATTTTGGTTTTCAGCTTTACTTTTACAATAGCCTCATGACTTCTCCGTCTATACAGCACTGATGTTAATACATCTAGGTTCAAGATGGTAGTTTTATCCACCTTTAGGGTCCCCCCTAGAGGATCACTGAGTTTCTTGGGGGAGAGTGGAGGNTCATCTATACAGCACTGATGTTAAAACATCTAGGTTAAAGGTGAAAGGTTTCTCCACCTTGAGGGTCACCCCTATAGGATCACTGAGTTACTTGGAGGAGAGAAGAGGGAAAGGGTAGTTAGAGGTGACCAGAATGGGATGAGGTGGAATCATAAGAGGAGAGAGCAAGCTAGCCCAAAACCACTATCTTGTGTGCACTCCACAGTCTGGACCTCTCAGAGGTGTTCACAGAGTTATACAGGGAAGAGGAGAGGGAGGAAGTAGACAGAGATGACCAGGGGGATAACAGAGGGAGATGAAAAGGAGGGATACAGATCCGGCCAGTAACCAGTTCCCTGAGTGTTCTCCACCTTCTGGAACACATAAAGATCCACAGAGTTGGGTAGAGAAGAGGAGGGGAAGGGAGGAGACAGAGGCCACCTGGTGGAGAAAAAAGAGAGTCCAAAGGAGGAGAGAGTGGTCAAGCCAGTAATCTTGCACTCATGTAAAATTGGGTACTGAAGATTAGGTTTTAAAATGTACAATATTGGCAACAAATACGAAAAGGCAAAAATAAAAAATCTGGAGCAGAGATTGGATTTTCAAAAATAAAATATTAAAGAAAAGAAGAAGGAGGGGAAAAAAATAGAGAAAAAAAAAAGGCCACCAGAATTATTAAAAGACGACAACTGCCTCCACCACAAAAAGACTATATATGGCTTTTGCTTTAAAAATAGGTTTTGGGTTTTTTTTGAAAAGTAATAATAGGTTATAAAAATAATAAATAGAGATATAAAGGAATTAAAAATTTAAGAAAGTTTTTAAAAAAGAAGATGAAAAAGAAAAAAGAAAAAAAATTTTGACAAAACCAATACAGTACTGTAAAATAGAATAAAAAAAATAAAGTATTGAATTAGCAAAAAAAAAAAAAATTTAAAAAAAAAGAAAGAAAAAAATCACGCTTCCACATCGACGCCCCCCCCCAAAAAAAAATTGATCATAAAAGTAGTAAAGGTATATCTGGCCCTTTCTCTGGCATTGTGGGCTGTGTGGGTTGCAACCAAAGCAGTTCCCTCTGTTTGACTTCCTTTATTTGCTGGTCTCTTCCTTGTCTGATTTCTGTCTTGACACAGGGAGGGTGGTGATGGACTCTACGCTGGGCTTTCCCCTGCTCACTGTACACACCGCTCAGGCTCTACGTTGCTCCACCAAATAACCATCTGAGGGCTGCCCTAGGCTTCATGCACCTCCCCGGTCTAAGCCACTCTGGCTCGGCGCTCAGTAAGCCCTCCGAGGTGCAGATTTGGTTGGGCTTGTGCTTTGTGCCCTTCCCAGGTCCGAGTAGCTAGGGAGTTTGGCGAGCTCAATTGCTGCAAATTCTGGCCTTTTTGTGCTGCTCAGTTTTCTTACAGTGCCGCTGGGGCTCCTTCTCAGGCAAATGATAACTGTCCAGAGCCCCCAGAAGTTTTAGCACAGAATCCTGCTTGCAATTTGGTAGGTAATGTCACTCTTGAGCTGCGATTGCCCCCTTCAGCTCTTAAGGCTCTGGCTGCCTGTCACCAGAGGGGGATGGTGTGCAGCTGGCTATTTCAGATCCATCCTTTGTTCTGTGCATGGTCCTGGTGGTGTCTTATGTTCGAGCATTTCGCGTGGTAGCTATCCCACAGTCTGGTTTGCTAGCCCAAGTTAGTTCATTCTGGCCACGCACGGGGCATTATGAGTCAATTCAGCCTGCGTCTCCCGGGGCCCAATTCTTAGAAAGCACTGCCACTTGCACCTCCCACTCCTCCCTGCCCAATCCCCACTTGCTAGCGTTGGATGCAGGCATCTGCGCTGCTTATCCACTGGGGGATTTATTATTGGGCTTGTAATCTGTTGGTTTTAATTATTTATTTATTTTTCCTTCCTGTTATGTTGCCCTCTGTGCTTCCAAGGCTCGCCACAGACTCAGCTGCAAGAATGTTTCCTGATATTTGGAAACCTCTCTTTTTAAGAGTCTTTTCCTGGGACGGGATTCCCTTCCCTGAACGGGGCTCCCTCCCTACCTCCTTTGTCTTTTTTTTTTCATCTTTTATATTTATTCCTACCTGTTTTCGAAGCCAGTGATCTGCTTTGCTGGATGCCTGATGTCCTCTGCCAGCATTCAGAAGTTGTTTTGTGGAATTTACTCAGCGTTGAAATGTTCTTTTGATGAAGTAGTAAGGGAGAAAGTGGTCTCCCCATCCTATTCCTCCACCATCTTTTTCTGCCTCCCCAATCAGTTTCCTTTCACAGTCACCATTTGGTCCCCTCCTCTGGAAATTTAGAAATAGATGCAGTGATTATACTGCTTTTTCTTAGGAGGACAAACCAAGAAGTGTTCCAGATACTAGAATGAGGTTCATTTCAGTTCAGTTCAGTCGTTCAGTTGTGTCTGACTCTTTGCAACCTCATGAATCACAGCACGCCAGGCCACTCTGTCCATCACCAACTCCTGGAGTTCACTCAGACTCACGTTCATTGTGTCTGTGATGTCAAGCCATCTCATCCTCTGTCGTCTCCTTTTCCTCCTGCCCCCAATCCCTCCCAGAATCAAAGTCTTTTCCAATGAGTCAACTCTTCACATGAACGGGCCAAAGTACTGGAGTTTCAGCTTTAGCATCAGTCCTTCCAAAGAAATCCCACGGTTGATCACTTTCAGAATGGACTGGTTGGATCTCCTTGCAGTCCAAGGGATTTTCAAGAGTCTTCTCCAACACCACAGTTCAAAAGCATCAATTCTTTGGTGCTCAGCTTTCTTCACAGTCCAACTCTCACATCCATACATGACCACTGGAAAAACCATAGCCTTGACTAGACGAACCTTTGTTGGCAAAGTAATGTCTCAGCTTTTGAATATGCTATCTAGGTTGTTCATAACTTTCCTTCCAAGGAGTAAGCCTCTTTTAATTTCATGGCTGCAGTCACTATCTGCAATGATTTTGGAGCCCAGAAAAATAAAGTCTGACACTGTTTCCCCATCTCCTAGTCATTAATTAAGGGACAATATCATGACCAGGGAAAGCTATCAGAAACTTGAGGTCCACTGCAGTGGGCCTCATCTGCCAGGATATTTAAGGACTATGCTGCTTTCCATAAAGGAAACCAAGTAGACCCTTAGAATACATAAACGCTTTATAACTATATATGATTTTTAGTGAGTGTGAACAGATTTAATGGAAATGTCAAAATAATATCCCAAGTATATTTTCATTGTAGAATACATATAAATTTTATATATGTCAATGTTTTGTAGCTTTAGCAATATCAAAATGTTTATAAATTCTGTTTTCAGTGTCATGAATTATTATTTTATGACTTCTGTGAGGTTTCAAGTATTCTGCTAATCATTGTGGATATAAAATTGAACAAGACAGAAACAACTTCATAAACTTGGGGGAAATAGATAATTAATGTGTAATAATCATTATGTTAATAAGAGGTAGACCTGTATGAGGCAATGGATGCAAGTTTGACAGTTCAGAGAAATCTTCCAAGAGATGGGATTTGAAAGTTGCAATCTATGGAATAAGTAGAAATTAGCCAGACAGATAGAATCTATGAAAATCATAAAACTTGGAGAAAATAAGACAAATTCCAGGAATTAAAAGAAATTCATGGTTCTATATAATTTGGGTAAGGAAATAAGTGCAAGAGCTAAACCTAGAAAGATATGTTTGGAGCATATCATGAACATTTTTGGGTAACAGATAACAGTGTAGACAGACTTGAGCCTGAAAGAAATAACAGATCACTGAACAATTTTAAAAGAGAGCTACAAGATCAGATTAGATTTGTGTGTTTCTCTTTATAGTTCACTTTATCTTCAATACAGGAAAATGGATAGATTGATACAAGACTATAGGGATTTAAGTGAGAGAGTAAGATGGGACTAGAGTAGTGTTTGTAAAGATAAAGAGAAGTGGAAAGATGGGAAGGATATCTAGAAGGTATAACAGACAAGGCCACCAAATCATATAATATAAGCAATGGGAGAGAGAAGGAATCAAAGATGATAATGTTAAGCATAAATAAAAGGTGTCTGTTAGTGTCATTCATTGACAATAGAACATAAGAGAAAAAAGAGATCCCAGCAGTCATATGTGAGGAACTGTCCAGTCCTTAATATGTGTGGGACCCACTCTGAAAGTATCAGTGGACCTTTATTACATAAGTCTGCATACATAAAAGCTATTGAGCAAGCAAAAAATAGCTTAATAAAGTTGTTCTACTCCCTCACCTACATAACCTAAAAGACCAGTTACAAATTTAGAACTGAAACTGTCCAAAATTTTGCCCTAGGATATGGTGACAGAAATAGATCTGGTCCTTATCTCCCCTCTCTTCCACCAGTGACCTTTATCCTTTATTTGAAGTCTGTAGCCTATATATCCATATCTCTTGGAAACAGACATCCTTTGAGCCATCACTCCTGTGCTGTGAGTGTTGGCATACCTGTAAGAGAGGCCTGCTTTCAACGGGACAATCCTTAGGAAGAAAATCATGCAAGCTCAAGGGAGAGAATTTTGATGTCTTGGAATAAGAACTATCGTTCAAAAGTAAGGATTCAGCCCCCAAAGAGCACATCAGTAGCCCTGCAATTTCTCAACCTGAAAAGAAGGGTTCAGCTAGAGAGTAACCAGAGAGGAGTCCTTTAAAGCTCAGGGCCCAAGGCATGCAATCTTATAGACTGACTGTTGGGAAGATGATGTGGTGAAATTTGGATGCAGACAAAAAGTAAAATGAGCTCATTCTGAGACAAGTTTACCTAAAATTGCTGGTAGAATATCTAAGCACTAATATTTAACAGTCAGTTAAAATATAGGTACACATTTCTAGAGAACCAACATACCTGTTTGCCAGTACTGCCATAACATAACTACCACAGATTAGGCGGCTGAAACAAATAGAAATTCATTTTCTCATAGTTCTGAGAGCTGAAAGTCTAAGTAAGATTCCAGCAGGTTTTTCTTCCTCTGAGGCCTCTTTCTTTGTCTTGCCAATGGTCACCTTTTTGCTTTGTTCCCTCTGTAAACATGAGCCTTAGGTATTTCTTTGTGTATTCAAATAACTTATTCAAAGAGCTTATTTGGTCATATTAGATTAGTATCCACACCTAATAGCCTTGTTTTGAATTTAGCCTAATCTCTTAATGTCTTTAAAGGCTCTTTCTCTAAATACAAGTTAGTATTTGAATATATGAATTTGAGGGGGATATAATTCAAATTATGATAGTGATTCTGGCTAAAATATAGACTTGAATGCTGTCAATTGCTATGGGCTCAATTATGTCTATCCAAAACTCATGTATCGAAGTTCTACTTCGCAANAAGACTATAGGGATTTAAGTGAGAGAGTAAGATGGGACTAGAGTAGTGTTTGTAAAGATAAAGAGAAGTGGAAAGATGGGAAGGATATCTAGAAGGTATAACAGACAAGGCCACCAAATCATATAATATAAGCAATGGGAGAGAGAAGGAATCAAAGATGATAATGTTAAGCATAAATAAAAGGTGTCTGTTAGTGTCATTCATTGACAATAGAACATAAGAGAAAAAAGAGATCCCAGCAGTCATATGTGAGGAACTGTCCAGTCCTTAATATGTGTGGGACCCACTCTGAAAGTATCAGTGGACCTTTATTACATAAGTCTGCATACATAAAAGCTATTGAGCAAGCAAAAAATAGCTTAATAAAGTTGTTCTACTCCCTCACCTACATAACCTAAAAGACCAGTTACAAATTTAGAACTGAAACTGTCCAAAATTTTGCCCTAGGATATGGTGACAGAAATAGATCTGGTCCTTATCTCCCCTCTCTTCCACCAGTGACCTTTATCCTTTATTTGAAGTCTGTAGCCTATATATCCATATCTCTTGGAAACAGACATCCTTTGAGCCATCACTCCTGTGCTGTGAGTGTTGGCATACCTGTAAGAGAGGCCTGCTTTCAACGGGACAATCCTTAGGAAGAAAATCATGCAAGCTCAAGGGAGAGAATTTTGATGTCTTGGAATAAGAACTATCGTTCAAAAGTAAGGATTCAGCCCCCAAAGAGCACATCAGTAGCCCTGCAATTTCTCAACCTGAAAAGAAGGGTTCAGCTAGAGAGTAACCAGAGAGGAGTCCTTTAAAGCTCAGGGCCCAAGGCATGCAATCTTATAGACTGACTGTTGGGAAGATGATGTGGTGAAATTTGGATGCAGACAAAAAGTAAAATGAGCTCATTCTGAGACAAGTTTACCTAAAATTGCTGGTAGAATATCTAAGCACTAATATTTAACAGTCAGTTAAAATATAGGTACACATTTCTAGAGAACCAACATACCTGTTTGCCAGTACTGCCATAACATAACTACCACAGATTAGGCGGCTGAAACAAATAGAAATTCATTTTCTCATAGTTCTGAGAGCTGAAAGTCTAAGTAAGATTCCAGCAGGTTTTTCTTCCTCTGAGGCCTCTTTCTTTGTCTTGCCAATGGTCACCTTTTTGCTTTGTTCCCTCTGTAAACATGAGCCTTAGGTATTTCTTTGTGTATTCAAATAACTTATTCAAAGAGCTTATTTGGTCATATTAGATTAGTATCCACACCTAATAGCCTTGTTTTGAATTTAGCCTAATCTCTTAATGTCTTTAAAGGCTCTTTCTCTAAATACAAGTTAGTATTTGAATATATGAATTTGAGGGGGATATAATTCAAATTATGATAGTGATTCTGGCTAAAATATAGACTTGAATGCTGTCAATTGCTATGGGCTCAATTATGTCTATCCAAAACTCATGTATCGAAGTTCTACTTCGCAATGTTATAGTATTTGGAGCTGGAACCATTGAGAGAAATTAGATTAAGATAAGATCATCAGGAGGGGGTCCCTGAAGCATTAATATTCATATAAGAAAAGATACCAAAGAATTTGCTCATTTTCTATCTCTGCCAAGTGATGGCACAGTAAAAATGCAGCCATTTACAAATCAGGAAGAGAGATCTATCCAGAAATTGATCTTGCTTACACATTGGCCTCAGACTTTTCAGCATCCAAGACTGTGAGGAAATACATGTCTGCTGTTAAAGGCTCCCAAATGTATCATATTTTGTTATTGTAACCTAGTCAGACTAAAATATCAGTGAATGGTAGATGAAGCCACATGAACAATGAGATTACCTGGGAAAGAAGGTTCAGGGAAGAACTGTGAGGAATACCACAAGGGGAAGACAGAAGATGAGATGGTTGGATGGCATCACTGACTCTATGGATATGAGTTTGAGCAAGCTTCAGGAGTTGGTGATAGACAGGGAAGCCTGGAGTGTTGCTGTCCATGGGGTGGCAAAGAGTCAGATATGATTGAGCGACTTAACTGAACTGAAAAATGCTGGAATGAGTTGCTGCTATTTTCTTCTCCAGTGTTCTGCTTCTCTGAAAAATCCTAAAACTAAAAAATAACTAATGTAAATTAATACGACACTAATGCTCAATACCCAAGTATTCCTAAACAGCAGGGAATTTCAGTAACAATTTGAAATGCAACAACTTTGTAGAAATCAGAACAAGTCACACACACACATAAAATTCTATTATCAGAGTATCAAAGAAAACTTTAAAAGTCCATGGGAAAATATGAAGTAAGTGAAAGTGAAGTCGCTCAGTCATGTCCGACTCTGCAACCCCATGGACTGTAGGCCACCAGGCTCCTGTGTCCATGGAATTTCCCAGCCAAGAATACTGGAGTAGGTTGCCATTTCCTTCTCCAGGGGATTTTCCCGACCCAGGGATCGAACCCAGGTCTCACTCATTGCAAGCAGATGCTTTAACTTCTGAGCCACCAGGGAAGCCCACATATATATACTACACTTTGCAAAATATAAAAAAAAAATAGAATATACTATGATGCAAAAACTGTAAATTTAACTTTACTAATTAATTAGTTCCAACAAAAGTAATTTCCTGTAGAAAGAAACTCATTTCTTAAAATTTATGTTTAAACATAATAGAATAAAAATAACAGAGAATATAACTTATTCAGTATATTAATTATTGAGCCCTAACCTAAGCCAATTGTTGTGCTGCTTGGTATGTCTACAGAGAAGCAGGAGACATGCAGGAGAGGGAATATATATTATTAAAGATATATGTGTTACTGTTTTAAGCAATACTCAAGCACTTACTTTTTTAGTTCTCATCATACCTCTATACCTATATCCACAATTGTGTACATATAATATTTTAACAATTAATAAATATGCCTGTATGCTCAGCTGCTCAGTCATGTATGACTCTTTTGTGCCTCATGCACTATAGTCTTGCATAAAGTGTAAATCAATATTTATTGCCACCCACAAATGTTAAGAACTAAGTATATATAATGGGAGGAGAATATTATCTTCTGTGTTATCATGATCCATTTTCCTATTCCACTTTGTATGATTATGTGAAAAAAAATTATGAATAATTTTCCTCTATAGATACACCTCACAATGATGATTAACAGTTATCTTCTTAAACATTACAATGAGGGATGCAATTTTTATTTCTAATATTCTATGTACTGATTGATAATGATACATTTATATAGGGGAAAAGAGTTACAGTTTTATACTAAAAGTTTATAACTTTATTCTCATTATGCTGAAATGAGTTGCAGTTCAGAAACTGCCTTTTCCCTTTATCTATAACAGGAATATCATTTTAGTCTTATAATTTGACAGCTCAGACAACTGTGTTTGGGTATTAAAAGGAAGCCAGCCTCTTTATCACTTTTGTGCTTTACTATACATATTAACTTTCAGAATTGATTAATCTTTCCTGACTTTCTCTCTCTTCAGAACTGAGACTAATAGTCTGCTCAAATTCTGAGTGCCAGAATGGAAAACATGATTGGCCTAGCATAGGCAAAATATATAATCCTTATTAAAAGAGCTGGAACTAAGTATATAGATTTACATAATAGTATAAAAAGACTATATGACCAGTGTGTAGTACATTTTTGACACTCTTGCAAATTAAGTTAATAAATATTTAATTCATTGAAAATCTGTTTTGCAACTAGTAATGTGCAATGGAAATATTTAGCATGATAAGGTTTAATTCAGACATTTACAAATATTTTAAAAGTTTATTTTAATCAAACATAATGTTCTAGAAAAGACTATATAAAATTATAAAAATCCTTATGATTAAACTGACCATAAAACTAGCAAAATATTTCGTCAGAGAAAAGTAAATGATAACAAGAACAGTCTAATCATAGGTAATTGTTAAACATAAATTTTAACATACTTTATAGAACAATTTGTCAGAGCTGCTCTTATCCTCCTCATTTTTTTTCAGATGAGAAACTGAGAAAGGGGATTTCTAAAAACTATTTCCCAACTAGAGAGTGATGGAGAAGAGACTGAACTCAGTCAACTTTTCATAAGCATCTGGTTTCTAAAGCAATTTCTTTAAAAAATAAATTACCCAAGACGAGCGGGTCATGGTGGAGAGGTGGGAGAGAATGTGGTCCACTGGAGAAGGGAATGGCAAGCCACTACAGTATTCTTGCCTTGAGAACCCCATGAACAGCATGAAAAGGCAAAATGATAGGATACCAAAAGAACTCCTCAGGTCATTAGGTGCCCAATACGTTACTGGAGATCAGTGGAAAAATAACTCCAGAAAGAATGAAGGGATGGAGCAAAACAAACAAACAAACAAACAAACAAAAAACCAATATCCAGCTGTGGATGTGACTGGTGATAGAAGGAAGATCCGATGATGTAAAGAGCAATATTGCATAGGAATCTGGAATGTCAGGTCCATGAATCAAGGCAAATTGGAAACGGTCAAACAAGAGATGCAAGAGTGAACGTCGACATTCTAGGAATCAGTGAATTAATATGGACTGGAATGGGTGAATTTAATTCAGATTATCATTATGTCTACTACTGCGGGCAGGAATCCCTCAGAAGAAATGGAGTAGCCATCATGGTCAACAAAAGAGTCCAAAAAGCAATACTTGGATGCAACCTCAAAAACGACAGAATGATCTCTGTTCGTCTCCAAGGCAAACCATCCAATATCACAGTTATCCAAGTCTATGCCCCAACCAGTAATGCTGAAGAAGATGAAGTTGAACGGTTTTATGAAGACCTACAAGACCTTTTAGAACTAACACCCAAAAAAGATGTCCTTTTCATTATAGGGGACTGGAATGCTAAAGTAGGAAGTCAAGAAACACCTGGAGTAACAGGCAAATTTAGTCTTGGAATGCGGAATGAAGCAAGGCAAAGACTAATAGAGTTTTGCTGAGAAAATGCACTGGTCATAGCAAACACCCTCTTCCAACAACACAAGAGAAGACTCTACACATGGACATCACCCAGATGGTCAACACCAAAATCAGACTGATTATATTCTTTGTAGCCAAAGATGGAGAAGTTCTATGCAGTCAACAAAAACAAGACCAGGAGCTGACTGTGGCTCAGATCATGAACACCTTATTACCAAATTCAGACTTAAACTGAAGAAAGTAGGGAAAACCACTAGACTATTCAGATATGACCTAAATCAAATCCCTTACGATTATACAGTGTAAGTGAGAATTAGATTTAAGGGTCTAGATCTGATAGATAGAGTACTTGATGAACTATGAAATGAGGTTCGTGATATTGTATNACTAGACTATTCAGATATGACCTAAATCAAATCCCTTACGATTATACAGTGTAAGTGAGAATTAGATTTAAGGGTCTAGATCTGATAGATAGAGTACTTGATGAACTATGAAATGAGGTTCGTGATATTGTATGGGAGACAGGAATCAAGACCATCCCCATGGAAAAGAAATGCAAAAAAGTAAAATGACTGTCTGGGGAAGCCTTACAAATAGCTGTGAAAAGAAGAGAAGTAAAAACCAAAGGAGAAAAGGAAAGATATACGCATCTGAATGCAGAGTTCCAAAGAATAGCAAGAAGAGATAAGAAAGCCTTCTTCAGAGATCAATGCAAATAAATTAAGGAAAACAACAGAATGAGAAAGACTAGAGATCTCTTCAAAAAAAACTTAAATATACCAAGGGAACATTTCATGCAAANTTTTCACCTCTCTTCTTTTCACAGCTATTTGTAAGGCCTCCCCAGACAGCCATTTTGCTTTTTTGCATTTCTTTTTTCCATGGGGATGGTCTTGATCCCTGTCTCCCATACAGTGTCACAAACCTCATTCCATAGTTCATGAGGCACTCTGCCTATCAGATCTAGGCCCTTACATTTATTTCTCACTTACACTGTACAATCATAAGGGATTTAATTTAGGTCACACCTGAATGGTCTAGTGATNCAAACCTCATTCCATAGTTCATGAGGCACTCTGCCTATCAGATCTAGGCCCTTACATTTATTTCTCACTTACACTGTACAATCATAAGGGATTTAATTTAGGTCACACCTGAATGGTCTAGTGATTTTCCCTACTTTCTTCAGTTTAAGTCTGAATTTGGTAATAAAGAGTTCATGATCTGAGCCACAGTCAGCTCCTGGTCTTGTTTATGTTGACTGTATAGAGCTTCTCCATCTTTAGCTGCAAAATATAATCAATCTGATTTTGGTGTTGACCATCTGGGTGATGTCCATGTGTAGAGTCTTCTCTTGTGTTGTTGGAAGAGGGTGTTTGCTATGACCAGTGCATCTTCTTGGCAAAACTCTATTAGTCGTTGCCCTGCTTCATTCTGCATTCCAAAGCCAAATTTGCCTGTTACTCCAGGTGTTTCTTGACTTCCTACTTTAGCATTCCAGTCCCCTATAATGAAAAGGGACATCTTTTTTGGGTGTTAGTTCTAAAAGGTCTTGTAGGTCTTCATAAAACATTTCAACTTCATCTTCTTCAGCATTACTGGTTGGGACATAGACTTGGATAACTGTGATATTGAATAGTTTGCCTTGGAGATGTGGTGATTTACATTGATTAATTTGTGGATATAGAAGAATCCTTGCATCTCTGGGATTAAGCCCACTTGGTCACGGTTTATAATCTTTTTAATGTGTTGTTGGATTCTGATTGGTAGAATTTTGTTACGGATTTTTACATCTATGTTCATCAGTGATTTTGGCCTGTAGTTTTCTTTTTTTGAGGCATCTTTGTCAAGTATTGGTATTACGGTGATGGCGGCCTCATAGAATAAGTTTGGAAGTTTACCTTCCTCTGCAATTTTCTGGAAGAGTTTGAGTAGGATAGGTGTTAGCTCTTCTCTAAATTTTTGGTATAATTCAGCTGTGAAGCCATCTGGACCTGTTTGTTTTTTGTTTTTTTCTTTTTTGCTTCAAGATTTCTGATTACAGTTTCCATTTCCGTGCTTGTGATGGGTCTGTTAAGATTTTCTTTTTCTTTCTGACTCAGTTTTGGAAAGTTGTACTTTTCTAAGAATTTGCCCATTTATTCCATTTTACTTGCATGATAGTAGTCTCTTATGATTCTTTGTATTTCTGTGTTGTTTGTTGTGAGCTAAACGTAAAACCAGAAAATATAAAACTCCTAGAGTAGAACATAGGCAAAACACTATCCCACATCAATCACAGCAGGATCATCTATGATCCACCTCCCAGAATATTGGAAATAAAAGCAAAAATAAACAAATGACATCTAATTAAAATTAAAAGCTTCTGCACAACAAAGGAAACTATAAGCAAGGTGAAAAGACAGCCTTCTGAATGGGAGAAAATAATAGCTAATGAAGCAACTGACAAAAAACTAATCTCAGAAATATACAAGCAACTTATGCATCTAAATTCTAGAAAAATAAATGACTCAATCAAAAAATTGGCAAAAAACTAAGTAGACATTTCTACAAAGCAGACATATGAATGGCTAACAAACACAGGAAAAGATGCTGCGTATCACTCATTATCAGAGAAATGCAAGTCAAGACAACAATGAGGTACCATTTTACACCAGTCAGAATGGCTGTGATCCAAAAGTCTACAAGCAATAAATGCTGGAAAGGGTGTCGAGAAAAGGGAACCCTCTTACACTGCTGGTGGGAATGCAAACTAGTACAGGCACTATGGAGAACAGTGTGGAGAGTCCTTAAAAAAACTGCAAATAGAACTGCCTTATGACCCAGCAATCCCACTGCTGGGCATACACACTGAGGAAACCAGAATTGAAAGAGACACGTGTACCCCAATGTTCATTGCAGCACTGTTTATAATAGCCAAAACATAGAAACAACCTAGATGTCCATCAGCAGATGAATGGATAAAAAAGCAGTGGTACATATACACAATGGAGTATTACTCAGCCATTGAAAAGAATACATTTGAGTCAGTTCTCATGAGGTAGATGAAACTGGAGCTGATTATACAGAGTGAAGTAAGCCAGAAGGAAAACATTAGTACAGTATACTAACACATATATGTGGAATTTAGAAAGATGGTAATGATAACCCTGTATGCGATACAGCAAAAGAGACACAGATGTATAGAACAGACTTTTGCACTCTATGGGAGAGGGAGATGGTGGGATGATGTGGGAGAATGGTATTGAAACATGCATACTATCATGTAAGAAACGAATCGCCAGTCTAGGTTTGATACAGGATACAGGATGCTTGGGGCTGCTGCACCGAGATGACCCAGAGAGATGATATAGGGAAAGAGGTGGGAGGGGAATTCAGGATTTGGAACTCATGTACACCCGTGGTGGATTCATGTCAATGTATGGCAAAACCAATACAGTATTGTAAAGTAAAGTAAAATTTAAAAAAAAAAATTGAAAGTGAATGATTTTGTTAATTTGGTTTTGCTCTAAGGTAAGGTAAGAAGCTAAGGTACATTTATTTAACAAGTAACAATTTAATAGCACATTAGTAATCTGTATTATCTGAGCAAGTAGAGTTAAATCTAAAATGACCTGTGGTGGATTCATGTTGATATATGGCAAAACCAATACAATATTGTAAAGTAATTAACCTCCAATTAAAATAAATAAATTTATATTATAAAAAATAAAATAAAATGATATGTTTATAGAAACAGAAACAAATAATAAAATCTTAACATGATAGGCAAAAGCAAAGGTAATCCATTCTTCTACTTTTAGGATATTTTAGACAATTCTCATTTCAAAATGTGTTAACATTTTTTCTCCCTTTCAAAGAATTTGGTGAGACTTCTGTCCTTTTTTCCTATACATTTCTAATCAAACTTTTCCCCACATTCCCATTAAAATTGCTAATCACTTAATTCAGCTATAGTCTCATCCATTATCCCTATAACCATGAATTCCAGAGTCTTGGGCCATAAGTATGACTAACATTTCTATTTTGATGTAACTCCTGAAAGTATAATTCTGTTTAACAGTTTTAGGTCCAAATATATATCTATTTATATCACTGAAGTTGTTTCATACTATATAATATACAATAAATATACCTTTTAATGATGTTAAAAGTTACTGTTTTAACTTAATTCCATTAGCAGCCATTGTAAATGGCAATTCACTAGGTGCTGCAGCTGCTGCTAAGTCGCTTCAGTTGTGTCCGACTCTGTGTGACCCCATAGATAGCAGCCCACCAGGCTCCCCCGTTCCTGGGATTCTCCAGGCAAGAACATTGGAGTGGGTTGCCATTTCCTTCTCCAATGCATGAAGGTGAAAAGTGAAAGTGAAGTTGCTCAGTCACTAATTCAGTATATATTTTAAAATATATCAACAAATTTTCTATTGTCATGTTCCTGTGACTGACTGATTTCTTCAGGTATAAAGTCATTTTGAAAATGCACATAGTCATCTTTCCAAAGTTTTAAGCATATCATATAAGTAGGAAGTTATTATTTTTCAGCAAAACTATGTTAATTTTCTACTTTCATTGACTTTAAAGTATAATAAAGTTAATCTTACCCATACTGAATGTTAAGGCCAAAATT
Source organism: Raphicerus campestris (assembly GCA_006410735.1). Taxonomy (NCBI): domain Eukaryota; kingdom Metazoa; phylum Chordata; class Mammalia; order Artiodactyla; family Bovidae; genus Raphicerus; species Raphicerus campestris. The sequence goes on from SJYW01052979.1 coordinate 283,908, forward strand.
ATACAATGCAATTAAATGAAGCAATGGAAGTTAAAAAAAGAGTTGACAATGATCCAGATTAATAATTCAAAAATCACTATACTAGGCAGAAGGAAAAACAACAACAACAACAAAAAAAAAATCACAGATTTGAAAGTAAGTTATCCTTTCTCCTTACTAGTAGTGAAAAATTAAAATTTCTTCTGTAAAACCCATTACATAGAGCACCAAATTTATTCTGTATAAAAGGTGATAAGAAATGCAAAATACATATAATATCCACAAGTTTATAAGAATAATTCAATTTGAAAATCTGCACTGGTATTATATTTTCATGATTTCCCCTAATTTAGTAATAAAGATATTGAATTTCAATGTTGTGTAAGCATCACAGGTAGCTGATTATGTTTATAGTTGGACAAGCAATAAGAAAAACTCAAATACAACTACTAGTATATAAATTGCCAAAATTATAAGTTGTCATTCATTTATTGGGTCATTTTAATGTATTTCTTCAAAATCAACTCCAAATCTGGCACTAAATAATTGTAAATGTTTGAGGATGAAACAATCATGCTTGTCTTCATGAAGCTTATGTTATTGGGTGGGGTCAGAAAAAGAGTAAACATACTAAATAAGTAAATTAAACAGTATGTTTGAAGGTGACAAGTAATCTGGAGAATAGAAACAAGAAAATAGCATGAGTATCTAGATTAGAAATAGGTGATAGTTGCCATTTTAATGAGATATTCAAGGTAGTCTCATTCAGGAAATGGCATTTAAGTAATGGCATTCAGTAAATGGCATCAAGTTAAGTAAAACTTGAAGGAGGGAATTCACTATACAGATACAGGCAGAGGGGAGAATGTTTTAAGCAGAGGAAGAGCCAGTGTGAAGGTCTTAATAAGGGAGCATTTTTGTATACAAGGCATTGGAAGTAGGCTGATGTGGTTGGATTGAGTAAAGGAGAAGCAAAAAAGAACAGAAGATGAGGCTTAGGGAGGTTCATCTCATGGAGGACTTTGTTATAGAGGATTTGGCTATTACTATGAATGAAACACAAAATCATTGGAGGGCTTTGAACAGAGACGTGATATAATCTAATGAATCACTTTAGATACTGTGGAAGGTAAAATAATGGCCTCTCAGAGATGTCGACATCTTAATACCTGGAATGTACAAATACATTACCTTATATGGCAAAAGGGAATTTACAGATGTGATTAAGTGGATGCAATCTGATCAAGAAGAAATTTGGAAGTAGAATAGGAAGGTAGATGGCTGGTTCAGAGATGCAACATGAAAAGGACTTTACTTGTCATTGGTAGGTTTGAAGATGATGAAAGGGAGCTATAAACTAAAGAATGTGGTGGCCTCAAGAAAATAGGAATTGCTCTCAAGTTATAGACGGAAAGATAATGGAGACCTCGGTCCCAAAATCACAAGGAATGGAATTCTTCCAATGACTGGAATAAACAGTAGACCTATTTTCCACTAGTGTCTTCAGAAAGGAACAGTCTATCAACACCTGGATTTTTGTAAACAGACCTTTACTAGGCTTCTAATCTATAGAACTATAAAATTATTTTATACCACTAAGTCTATGGCAACCTGTTATAAGAGCAACAAAAATCTAATTCAATTACTGTGTTGATAAACTGCTTTGAAAGGTGGGGAGAAAAGGTGAAACCGAGAAGAGTTAGGAAGCTACTGCAGTAATTAGATGAGAACTGATGATTTGGATAAAGGTTGTAGCCAACAATGTGAAAAAGGATCCAATTCTAGCTATCTTCTGAGGTAAAGCCAACAAGATTTCCTAGTCTAGTGGATGTAGAGGATGAAGAAGAATTAAATACAGACTAACTGAAAGGATACAGCTGTCACCAGTTAAGATGGAGATGACTATAAGAGGAGTAGGTTTTGAGGAAAGCCCAAGAGATCAGTTGAGGTGTACATTAAATATCTGAGTAAAGTTTGAAAGTAAGAAGTTGAATATGCAATACTGAACACTTGAGAAAGGACTGGGCTGATTATAACATTTGGGAGTAGATAATATACAGACTGCGATTAAGCTGTAGACTGAATGGGAAAAGTGTTGATAGAGCTCCATTTGGCTAAATATTATTTTCAAAAAATATTTAATTTAAAAACTACACTTTTAATAGATAGTTCAATTGTCTGTAATAACTTAGGAAAATAATTTGAAAAAGAAAGATGCATATATATGTATTATTGAATCACTTTGCTGTACATCTGAAAATAGCACATTGTTAATCAACTATGTTCTAATATAAAGTAGCCTATGATATATTTGGAGAAATCATCCTTCCAAACCACTTTTTCTTCCATCAAAGGAAGTATACAAATGTGCAGAGTTTTGAAAGCAGTGTATTTAGTGTAGATATAGAAGACACTGATCTAGACAGAAGCATATGTATGTGCTTAGTCACGCAGTCATGTCTACTTCTTTGAGACCCCATAGACTGTAATCTGCCAGGCTCCTCTGTCTACAGGAGTATCTCAGCAAGAATAATGGAATGCATTGCTATTTCATCCTAAAGGGCATCTTCTTTTGACCCAGGGATCGAATCTGTGTCTCCTGTTTGCCTCCAGCATTCACAGGTGGATTCTTTAACACAGAGCCACTTGGGAAGCCCATCTAGACAAAAGAGATCTAGACAAACAAACATAAACTTTTCTCACTGGGTTATTTTTCCCAATTCTTTCTCTAATTACACAAGTACATTTTAAAAAAATTCTGACAACATTCCATATTAGAAACTGAGTCATGGTCAGTATATTAATCTCTGGGCCATTGCTTGATTTGCCTTTGAAAAAAATGGCTGCATTGCTTTGTCAGACTCTTCACTTCTTCAAATGCTATAATCCCTTGAGAACGACTGACAATAGGTAAACTTTAAATAGGAAAGTCAATCTGAAAGAGAAATCAGCAGACTCAGATGTCTGTCTTTCCCGCACAAAAAAATGCCCATCTCACAAAAAAGTCCTCCCACAAAAAAATGCTCAGAATGTGTCAGATGCCATGCTAAATGTTCTGCGTGTGTTATTTCACTTAACTCTTCACAACAGTCTTATGAGGTGGCAGTAAAATTACAGGTGAAGTGAATAAATTTGGGGGAGATTAGTAAACTTGTCAAATATCATTCACAGAGTTAGATAATTCGGATTCAAATACAAGTAACACCGACTCTAAAGATTACTCTAGGAGTTTTCATGTTATTTACTAGTCAGTCACACATAATTCTAGTTTTAAGTTTAATATTATCTTTAAATCTTCCCGTTATCTCCATACCTACCATTAATGCTTATCTCATGCCCTCTTTATTTAATGCTATTTTATTTATGTTTCCTAATTTATATCACAATGCTTTGCTTCTCTTGCTCCTAGTTCTGTTTTCTTCCCAAGTATTCTCTCTCTTTTTTTTTTTTTAATTTTCTTTGCTAGTATTTATTGCTAGGTTAATTTATTACAAAGACAGTGGTATTTCTGTTGAACTTGGTTATAATTAAATACAAAGCATTCTCAATGAGCTACCAGATTTATCTATCTCAAAAACAACTTTTTTTTTTTTACAATTATCTTGCCTAAAATGCTTTTGTGGTTACTCCCTATATCTTATAAGATGAAGTGCATCGTCTTTATTATGCTATAGAAATTCTTTGTTTTATATTTCCAACTTCACATATCATAAGTCTTACTGCCTGTCTTGTTATGTTCCAGTCACACCAACAAAATATACATCCCTGAATGAGCCCTAAGCATCCAGCAACTCTTCTACATCACCACCCAATGCTCCCTTGAATAACTTCTGTTTAACATTAAAACTTAGTGCTGAAATCTTTGCATCCTTATAGTAATTTCCTTCTACAGAAAAACACATTTATTGAGCATTTACTCTGTGCCACACACTATGTTAGATATTCATGAATTTATAGGTAGATAATATGACTATTCTTAAAAAACTATAGCATTTATCTAGGAGCAAATCACATGAACAAAATGTGAATGTTATATTCAAACAATAAGAGAGTTGAGCCTGGGAAATTCTAAATACATTCAGTAATCCTTTCTACCCTCAAAAATGTATTATTATACCACTTTAAAATTACCTGTGAATGATTCTAAATATGATTTTATTTTAAACCATAAAATATTATATTTTTGATATGCTATTACTATCTCACCAGAACTCATTTAAAATGTTTAAATTACTGTGTTACTTTACATAGGAAATCTGATTTCTCTTATGAGAAGAATGTTCTTATACTATACATATAAAGTAAAAGTGCAAATATAACAATCAAAATAATAATATAACAAATATAATGATTGGTATACAATATTTGTTAACATTTAAAATTTTAAAATAAATCTCTCTAAAACAAAGTGTCATTTTGGATCAATGCATATGATTCGGATTTCTGGATAGCATTTTTGTGAGTGCTATAAACAATTGACTTTACATATAGACATCACTAAATACCAAAATCAGACTGATTGTATTTTTTGCAGCCAAAGATGTAGAAGCTCTATACAGTCAGCAAAAACAAGACCTGGATCTGACTGTAGCTAAGATGAACTTCTTCTTCTTCTTCTTTTTTTTTTTTTTAGATGAACTTCTTATTACAAAATTCAGGCTTAATTGAAGAAAATAGGGAAACCTACTACACCATTCAGATATGACCTAAATCTAATGCCTTAAGATTATACAGTAGATGTGACTAACATATTCAAGGCATTAAATCTAGTAGACAAAGTGCCTGGAAACTATGGACAGAGGTTCATAATATTGTACAGGAAGTGGTGACCAAAACCATTCCCAGGAAATGCAACAAGGCAAAATGGTTATCAGAAGATGACTAAAAACTGAGAAAAGAAGAGAATGAAAAATAAAACAGAAAAGGAAAGATATATCCACTGAATGTAAAATTCCAGAGACGAGCATGCAGAGATAAGAAGACATTCTTCAATGATAAAAGCAAAGAAGTAGAGGAAAACAATAGAGTAGGAAAGACTAGAAACTCTTCAAGAGAATTGAAGAGTTAAAGAAAACATTTCATGTGAGGATGGACACAATAAAGGACAGAAAAGGTAAGGACCTAAGAGAAACAAAAAGATTAAGAAAAAGTGGCAAGAATACATAGAAGAACTATATGAAAAGGTCTTAATGACATGGATAACCATGATGGTGTGCTTAATCACCTAGAGCTATATATCCTAGAGTACGGAGACAAGTAGGTGTTAGGAAATATTACTACAAACAAAGCTAGTGGAGGTGATGGAATTTCAGCTGAGCTATTTCAAACACTTAAAATGATGCTGTTAAAGTGCTGTACTCAATATACCAACAAATTTGGAAAAACTCAGTAGTGGTCACATGACTGGAAAATGTCAGTTTTCATTCCAATCCAAAAGATGTGCAATGGTAAAGAATATTCCAGCTACTGAACAATTGCACTCATTTCACATGGTAGCCAGATTATGCTCAAAATTCTTTAAGCTAGGCTTCAGTAGTACATGAACCAAGAACTTCCAGATTGCATTTTGCGGAAGCAGTGGAACCAGAGATCAAATTGTCAACATTCATTGGGTCATGGAGAAAGCAAAGGAATTCAGAAAAACGTTACTTCTGCTTCATTGCCTATGTTAAAGTCCTTAACTGTGTGGATCACAAGACGCTGTGGAAAATTTTTTAAAGAGATAGAGTACCATACCACTTTACCTGTCTCCTGAGAAATTTGTGTGTGGGTCAAGAAGCAACAGTTAGAACTGGACATAGAATAACTGAGTGTTTCAAAATTGGGAAAGAGTTTGATAAGTCTGCATATTATTGTTATCCTGTATATAAATATCCTATATTTATAAGTTTTATGCAGAGTACTTTATCTTGGCCTTCAAAATGAAAAACATAATCACAGAAAACTAATCAAAATGATCACAAAGTTTATTGTGATCTTGAAACTCAATGAAACTAGACATACATGTCATGGTGGACAGTTCTGACAAATGTGGTCCACTAGAGAAGGGAATAACACGCCACTTCAGTTTTCTTGCTTGACAACACCATGAACAGCATGAAAAGGCATAAAGATATGACACTGGAAGATAAGCCACTAAGTTGGTAGGTATTCAATATGCTAAGGGGGAAGAGCAGAGAAATAGCTCCAGGAAAAATGAAGAGACTGAGCCAGAGTGGAAACAATGCCAAGTTGTCAGTGTGTCTGTCTGCTGGTGAAAGTGAAGTCTGATGCTGTTAAGAACAATATTTCATGGGAACCTGGGATGTTAGATCCATGAATCAAGGTAAATTAGAAGTGGTCAAACAACTGATGGCAAGAGTGAACATTAACATTTTAGGAATCAGTGAACAAAAATGGATGGGAACGGGTGAATTTAATTCAGAGTATCATTTTACCTAGTAATGTGGACAAGAACCCCTTAGAAAAATGGAGTAGCCTTCATAGTCAACAGGAGTCCAAAATGCAGTACTTGAGTGTAAACTCAAAAACAATAGAAAGATCTCAGTTTGTTTCCAAGGCAAACAATTCATCACAGAACCCAAATCTGTATATTATGTACAATAACTATACACAGTATGATAAGGCTGTATACTGTCACCCTGCCTTTTTTTTTAACTTATATGCAGAGTACATCAAGCAAAATGCTAGGTTGGATGAATCACAAGCTGGAACCAAGATTGCCAGGAGAAATATCAAAACTCAGATCTACAGATGATAGCTTCCTAACAGCAGATATTGAAGAGGAACTAAAGAGCCTCTTGATGAAAGTGAAAGAAGAGAGTGTAAAATTTGGCTTAAAACTCAACATTCAAAGAACTAAGATCATGGCATCCAGTCCCACCACTTCATGGCAAATAGATGGGGGAAAAATGGAAATCGTGGTAAATTTTATTTTCTTCAACTTCATAATCATGGCAGACACTGCCTGGAGCCATGAAATTAAAAGACACTTGCTCCTTCCAAGGAAAGCTATACCAAAACTAGTCAGCATATTGAAAACTAGAGACATTACATTGTGACAAAAGTCTGTATAGTTAAAGCTATGGTTTTTCCAATGGTAATGTACAGATTGAGAGTTGGACTGTAAAGTAGGCTGAGCACTGAAGAACTCATGCTTTCAAATTGTGGTGCTGTAGAAGACTATCAAGAGTCCCTTGGATTGCAAGGAGATCAAATCAGTCAATACTATAGGAAATCAATAATGAATATTCATTGAAAGGACTGATACTGAAACTGAAGCTCCAATATTTTGGCTAGCTGACAAGAAGGGCTGACTCGTTGGAAAAAAAAGTAAAAACCTAATGCTGGGAAAGATTGAAGACAGAAGGATATGGAGGAGGCAGAGGATGAGATGGTTGGCTTATATCACTGACTCAATGTACCATGCTATTTATAAGCACACTTCTATATTCACAGTATATATTGTATGTATTTTCATATGCTGTATATTTTCAAACAACATATTCTATACCCACATTATCTTTATAAGCAATTCTATATACATTTTATATATTTTAATTTAATATTGTAAGGACTCATGGCTCAGAAGTTTTGAAAACCTTTCTAGGACTTCAGAGCTAACAAATAGAACTAGAATTCTGTTCTAAGGTTTATCTGACACCAAATGATTCTTTGATCCTGATAAAATGCATTAATAGCTCAAAGGATTTGCCCACATATTAGTTATTTATTAATATTGCCACCTTGATCAAAAACCTAGTTCTTAATATTTTACCCTAGTTTTTTTTAATACTAATATATTGACACAATGGTACCTATTAATCAATTCTAGATTCAAGTCACATGAATGACTGAACTGTTGTAGAACTCCCTCTCATTTTTAAAAATAAAATTTTTGAGAAAACATGATGCTTATAAAATAATAATACAGAGTCATGTAATACAAAGATAGCCTCCAATAACAAGAATAAAGCAGGGACTAAAAGTTACAGTGGTAAAAGTCATCAGTACTAAGGTTGTTATCAGATCTAAAAAAGAGTCTCAGAAAATAGTATCTAATATTTTAACAGTAACATAACCTTGGACTTGGCCAAATTCAGAATTGGAATTGAGAAAACTGCATCAACCTGGGGACAAAAAAGTCTACTCAGCCATGAAAAGTTCCTAAAGCATTAAAAAAAAAAGTTTGTTTTTTTCTGGGACCTCTGGTGGAAACAAGAAGGAGAAGAAACACAGTCTTCTGTGAGAAATTAAGACCCCAAGCATATATGCTATGCATGTATGGAAGTTAAATTTTCTTGAAGATATGAGACTCTTAAGATAAATTAATTGACCAAAAAAATTAGTTTAGGACCCAAGAAAATCCCAGAGTTCCAGCAGAAAAAATAAATAAATAAATAAATAAATAAGGCCACTTCAATACCACAGAAGCATGAGATTCCTGGAGGAAAAAAAAAAAAAACTCTCCCTAAAGGGGAGTTTTCAACAAACATTTCAAAATAATGTGGAAATCAGGATGAGAGAAAATCACCCAGCACAATCAATAAGAAAACTGGAACATCAAGAACTAGAAATGACAAACTTGTCTATGGTACATTTAAAGTGTTGTAAGAGATATAAGGGAAACCACAATGAACAAGAATAATGAGGGGAGAGAGTATTTGAAAATTTTATGAATATAACATTGTAAATATAAAAGCTAATGTAATAAATAAAAGTAGATTTTAAGTGTATTCAAAAGTAGATAACTTCTAACTGGATAACTACAAGATACAGCTCAGAAAACTGACCCAAAGAGAGAGAAAAGAGATAAAAAGATTGATTATATAAAAGTAAGATTACAAAACTTTGAAGACAAAAGTTGTAACATTTGTCTAATAAAAGTTTCAGTGAGGAACAATAGAAATAATGAAGGAAATATGATATTTGGAAAGGCAATACCCTTCATCTTCTATTTCCAGTAATAATTAACATACTATTACTATTAAATATCATTGAGGAAAGCCACCATAACAGGGCAAAATACTTTTTTAAAATTATCTTGCAGGCAGAATACAAATAAAAAAGTAAATAATGAGGTCAAGGGAGAGATTCTGAAATTCTAAGAATGAATGCTGCATTTTGAAATGCTACTCTCTGGGAATGTTTGGCATAACTTTGAGCAGTATATTTGAAAGACTTGGGTCTTGAAAACAAAATTGGAATCCAGTTACCTGCAAAGCCAAAAACATGACCTTCTTCCCCTCTGAAGGGATATATGTTTGAAGTAAAGATAAACTAAATATACCTCAGGAGCTGTCCAATTTTGGGCAAATACATTTCTAACTCAAAAATTCTGACTCTCTGAATTCATATTAAAATGATTCTAGGTGGCTAGTGCCAGCAAGTACTGTGATAAAAAAACAAAATCCTTTCTTAAAATAAATAAATATAGATTCCTAGGACTCAAGTTATTGCAACAATTATAATTCCAAATAAAAGAGATAATGGCTTAGACATTTATTTTTAAAATCCACAAAATACAAGAAATTATGAATTAAATAAGCCCTAAGATCCATAAGAATGAAAAATTTAAAAAGAAATTTAACATAGAAACATCACAAGGAAATTTCTGAAAACCAAAGTCAATGAGGAAAAAGACATAATACTTTTAAAGGAAAAGCAATAAAACTAACAGTTAACTTCTCACTAGAAACAAGAGAAGCAAAAAGACAAATGACATTTTCAGTTCATGTTTTCATATACAGTAAACAAAATAGAAATAAAATTTTCAGAAAAGAGTGAAAAAACATTTTTTTTTTCAGAAATGAACTAACAATAAATAAAGTATCAAGATAGTTCCTTTGGCCTAAAGAAAGATGATCAATATGTAAAATAAAAATTGAAGAAGAAAAGTGTGGGGGCAAAAAATACAATGATAAATATGTGGATAGATGAGAATTTATTTTTTCAAGCAATATTCCTTAAAAATGCATTAATTGCACTGAGTCAATACTTGGGAAAAATCAGATAACTGTATTTGTGTTTGTCGATTTCTTAATTCTATAATTCCCCTATTTTCTCTCTCTATTCCAATACCATACTCTATTGGTTCCTGTTATTTTCAGTAAGTCATTAAAGTTTCCTCCCTTCCAGCTGTTTTCATTCCAGCTAGAATTGAGCAATCTGTGTCAGTTCTAACCTGTAACAACAAAAAAATTCTTTGATGCTTTTATTATGATTGTGCTCAATTTAAAGATTTTGTGGAAATACTTGATAACTTTAAAAATCCATGACCAGAATATTTCATCTTAAGAATGTCTTTCATTTATCTTGGAAATTTTTCAGTTTTCAGTGTATAGATATTTAAGCAATTTTATTTATTTCTAAGCATTTTAGGACTCTAATTTTGCTCAGAAATATTTTGCAATTTTCACAGTAGAGATCTTGGATGTCATTCTTTGAGTTTATTTTGAAATATTTTGTATTTTCTGATTTTATTAAAATAGAATTGCTTATATCTTTTTCCAAGTGTTTGTTGCTGATACATAAAAATACATATTTTTGTATGTTGATGTGTGTTGAAAAAAATCAGTTAGTTTTATGAATTTTTTTAATACCTTGCATAGTATTTTTAATAGACATAATAAAAATATTTATTTGGGGAAAGATTACTCTCTTTTATTTGAGCATGTCATAAGGCTTTGAGGGTCTTTGGAGAGGACTTTGAGAGTTCCTTGGACTGCAAGGAGATCAAACCAGTCAATCTTAAAGGAAATCAACTCTGAATATTCTTTGGAAAGATTGATGCTGAAGCTGAAGCTCCAATACTTTGGCCACCGGGTATGAAGAGGAGCTGACTCACTGGAAAAGACTCTGATGATGGGAAAGATTGTAAGCAAAAGGAGAAGGGGGCAGCAGAGTATAAAATGGTTAGAAAGCGTCACCAATTCAATGGACATGAATTTGAACAAACTCTGTGAAACTGTGAAGGACAGAGAAGGTTGGCATGCTGCAATCTGTGAGATGTCAAAGAGTAGGACATGACTTAGCAAGTGAACAACAACAACAAAGGTGGAGAAAAGGCAAGTTACTTAACTATATATATAGCTCAACAATTCAGATTCTTCTATATAAAATATTAGAAGAATAAACATACTTGCTTTACATATTAGCACATATTAAGTAAAATTAAAATAAAAAAAAAAACATTATGAGTAGTGGTTACCTATGTGGAAGACGGGTGGTAATAAGAAGATCAGTAAGGGTACATATTCATTGAAAGGACTGATGTTGAAGCTGAAACTCCCATACGTCGGCCACCTGATGCAAAGAGCTGCCTCATGGAAACAACCCAGATATCCATCAGCAGATGAATGAATAAGAAAGCTGTGGTACATATAAGTATTACTCAGTCCTTAAAAAGAATAAGTTTGACTCAGTTCAAATGAGATGGATGAAACTGGAGCCGATTATACAGAGTGAAGTAAGCCAGAAAGAAAAAGACCAATACAGTATACTGACACATACATATGGAATTTAGAAAGATAGTAATGATGACCCTGTAAGTGAGACAATATAAGAGACACAGAGGTATAGAACGGACTTTTGGCTTCTGAGGGAGAGGGAGAGGGTGGGATGATTTGGGAGAATGGCACTGAAACATGTATACTATCATATAAGAAATGAAACGCCAGTCTATGTTCAATACAGGATACAGGATGCTTGGGGCTGGTGTACGGGATGATCTGGGGAGATGGTGTGGGGAGGGAGGTGGGTGGGGGCTCCGGCATGGGGAGATCGTGTACACCTGTGGCTGATTCATGTCAATGTACAACAAAACCAATACAGTACTGTAAAATAGAATAAAGTATTTTTTTAAATAAATAAATAAATAAAAATACAGGCGAAAGAGATGCTGTAAGGAAATACACTAAAATTNTTTCTAAAGCAGATTATGAAAAGATAATCTTTAGAGAGTCTTCACCTCACCATAGAAATATATTTTAAATTATCAATTGGAACGGAATTTCCCAGAAGTCAAATTTGCTTTATGATTTGTAATGGAAGTTCTGAAAAACTGTAGCCCAAAATAACCAAGAACGATTTTCTTCTCCCTAAAAGGAGCAGAAACAGAACAGAAAAGCCCAGGCAAAGATGAAAATATCATTGTGTTCTCACAGTGATCCTTTCCCTGCTGCTTGTAAGCAAATCCTCTGGAGAGTGAAACAAGCCAATAACTCAGTGTTCCCAACCTCTCCCCTCTGAACAGGGATCTTGGGTTAAAACTGAAAAAAAAAAAAAAAGAAAGAAAAGAAAAGATCCTGATGCTGGGAAAGACTGAAGGCAGGAGGAGAAGGGGGAAACAGAGGATGAGATGGTTGGATGGCATCACTGACTCAATGGACATGAGTTTGAATAGACTCCAGGAGTTTATGATGTACATGGAGGCCTGCCGTGCTGCAGTCCTTGGAGTCGCAAAGAATTGGACACGACTGACTAATTGAGCTGAACTAAACTGAAGGGTATAGTTCAATACAAGCTGGCTTTAATAAGAATGTTTCAGTTTTAATCAACTGTAATAAATGGTAGGTATAAGCATGTTCATTATATTACTATTGTTATATAAAATTTTTTGCACTTAGTTACATATATTCTTTAGTAGGTGTAACATTTCACAATAAATACATAAATGATGAAAATGAACATATTTTGAGAAGAGTAGATTTCAAAAGATATATAAAACATGATGACATTCAGGTATATTTCAAAAAATAAATGAAAATACTGTATTTTGGGATACATATAAATATATGAAAACATTGTGCAAGATTACATACATTTCTGAGATTTTAGTGTTGTGTAACAAATCACCCTAAAACTTAACGGCATGAAATAATTTATTAATTTTTTGTCGTGCTCTGTGAGTCGATTGGGCACATTTAGATTGTTCATACTTGGAGTTTTTTCAGAGCTGCCAAAGGACAGCAGCTGGGTTGAAGTCACTAGAAAATCCTGTGCCTTGATAGTCCTTGGTCTTTTTCCTTCACCTTGTGACTAATCTTTCAGAACCTGGAAGCCTCCCACAACATGGCAATCTCAATTGTGCCATACTTCTTTCTTTTTTTTTTTTAATTTAATACTTTATTCTATTTTACAGTACTGTATTGGTTTTGCCATACATTGACATGAATCAGTCACAGGTGTACATCATCTCCCCATGCCGGAGCCCCCTCTCACCTCCCTCCCCACACCATCTTCCCAGATCATCCTGTACACCAGCCCCAAGCATCCTGTATCCTGTATTGAACATAGACTGGTGCTTCATTTCTTATATGATAGTATACATGTTTCAGTGCCATTCTCCCAAATCATCCCACCCTCTCCCTCTCCCTCAAAAACCAAAAGTCCGTTCTATACCTCTGTGTCTCTTATATTGTCTCACTTACAGGGTCATCATTACTATCTTTCTAAATTCCATATGTATGTGTCAGTATACTGTATTGGTCTTTTTCTTTCTGGCTTACTTCACTCTGTATAATCGGCTCCAGTTTCATCCATCTCATTAGAGCTGAGTCAAACTTATTCTTTTTAAGGGCTGAGTAATACTCCATTGTGTATATGTACCACAGCTTTCTTATCCATTCATCTGCTGATGGACATCTGGGTTG
>SJYW01052979.1:303002-325536 GCA_006410735.1 Raphicerus campestris
TTTTGATTGGATCATTTATTTTTCTGGAGTTGAGCTGCATAAGTTGCTTGTATATCTTTGAGATTAGTTGTTTGTAAGTTGCTTCATTTGCTATTGTTTTCTCCCATTCAGAAGGCTCTCTTTTCACCTTACTTATAGTTTCCTTCATTGTGCACAAGCTTTTAATTTTAATTAGATCCCATTTGCTTATTGTTGTTTTTATTTCCATTATACTGGGAGGTGGATCATAGAGGATCTTGCTGTGATATATGTCGGAGAGTGTTTTGCCTATGTTCTCCTCAAGGAGTTTTATAGTTTCTGGTCTTACGTTTAGATCTTTAATCCATTTTGAGTTTATTTTTGTGTGTGGTGTTAGAAAGTGATCTAGTTTCATTCTTTTACAAGTAGTTAACCAATTTTCCCAGCATCACCTGTTAAAGAGACTGTCTTTACTCCATTGTATGTTCTTGCCTCCTTTGTCGAAGATAAGGTGTCCATAAGTGTGTGGATTTTTCTCAGGGCTTTCTATTTTGTTCCATCGATCTATATTTCTGTCTTTATGCCAGTACCATACTGTCTTAATGACTGTGGCTTTGTAGTAGAGCCTGAAGTCAGGCAAGTTGATTCTTCCAGTTCCATTCTTCTTTCTCAAGACTGCTTCTGCTATTTGCGGTTTTTTGTATTTCCATACAAATCTTGAGATTATTTGTTCTAGCTCTGTGAAAAATACTATTGGCAGCTTTATGGGGATTACATTGAATCTGTAAATTGCTTTGGGTAGTATACTCATTTTCACTATATTGACTCTTCTGATCCATGAACATGGAGTATGTCTCCATGTATTAGTGTCCTCTTTGATTTCTTTCATCTGTGTTTTATAGTTTTTCATATATAGGTCTTTAGTTTCTTTAGGTAGGTATACTCCTAAGTATTTTATTCTTTTCGTTGCAATGGTGAATGGAATTGTCTTAATTTATTTTTCTATTTTCTCATTATTAGTGTATAGGAATGCAAGGGATTTCTGAGTGTTGATTTTATATTCTGCAACTTTACTATATTCATTGATTAGCTCTAGTAGTTTTCTGGTCGAGTCTTTAGGATTTTCTATGTAGAGGATCATGACATCTGCAAACACTGAAAGTTTTACTTCTTTTTTCCAGTTTGGATTCCTTTCATTTCTTTTTCTGCTCTGATTGCTGTGGCCAAAACTTCCAGAACTATATTGAATAGTAGTGGTGAAAGTGGGCACCCTTATGTTGTTCCTGACTTCACGGTGGGCTTCGCTTATGCCTCAGATGGTAAGAAGTGAAATGAAGTCACTCAGTCGTGTCTGACTCTTAGCGACTTCATGTACTGTAGACTACCAGGCTCCTCCGTCCATGGGATTTTCCAGGCAAGAGAATTGGAGTGGGTTGACATTTTCTTCTCCAGGGGATCTTCCCAATGCAAGGATCAAACCCGGGTCTCTCGCATTGTAGGCAGATGCTTTACTGTCTGAGCCACCAGGGAGTCCGCCTTCAGTGCAGGAGACCTGGGTTTGATCCCTGGGTTGGGACGATCCCTTGGGGAAGGGAAAAGCTACCAACTCCAGTATTTTTGCCCTGCAGAATTCCATGGACTGTATAGTCCATAGGGTCGCAAAGACTCGGACACGACTGAGCAACTTTCACTTTTGCTTCTTTCACTTTCTTACATGGTTGCTGGCTCTTAAGAGTCAGGAAACAGAAAGTGAAAGCCAGTTGAAGACTGCTCAGAACTGACCTAGCATCAAATCTGCCTTTGGTCAAAGTAGTCTCAGCTATTGCTCTGATTTAATGGGAAGGAGCAATATGCTCCTTCTCTTAATTGCAAGATTTCTACAGCTACATTGAGAAGCACATGTGGGATGTTGAATGCTTTTGAGGCCAGATTTGGAAAATACATTCAGCCACAACACTTATTTCAGGCTAATGGTAACCACTGTAGAGGCAGGAAGAGAAGGAAAGAAACAGATAATGTTATAGGGAGAACTTTAGTCCGACCTTCATTGTTTCATCTCTTTAAAAAGGAACAATCTGAAGTAAATATGAAAAATAAGCTTGTGAATACAGAGATATTTATGATGTTATTCTGTGTACTTCTTTATGTTTAAAGTACTAAAGCATTCTGTAATTTTGAACAAAGTATATAATATTTCAGAAAACACACACACACACACACACACACACATTCTAACTTTCAGAAGATGGAAGAAACCTGCTACATCTTAAGTTGTCCTGTATCTAAACTGTCACAAGTCAGACATTTTAGTTTTGGATAATTTTTAAACATTTTGGTTCTAGATTATCCTTTTAAAGAAGCTAAAAGATCATTTTATATTCCAAATAATTTAAAATATATAATTATCAACTCTATAATCACTGTTTCATTTCCCTGAGTAAAATATAGTTGAGTAAGTCTTGATTTTAAATTATTTCCTGAAGTTATATCAAAAGTACTATGACATCTCTATAAGGTTTACAGAAGGAAAAATTTTACAACCTATACTTTTATTATAAAAATAGAACTGCAATTTAAACATGTTCTGATTTAGAATGCTAAGTAACTAACTGAATTTACTGTTTTCTAATTCTTTCATTCACTAATCACTGCAAGAATCTGAAGAACATTACAATTCTATAAGAAATGAAAAATTGTGCATCATAAAACATGGCTTGCATTTTCATATAGTATTGGTTTGGTAAAATTCTAAAACTAATTCAGTCAAAAATACTTTGAGAGTCAACTACTTTATGTTTTCCTGGTCAGCATCCTGTTTTCAACCACGCTTCTTCTACTGTTTGTTTTCTGTCTTCCAAGTGAAGCTTGTTGAATGATTACTGAAATTTCGGAAAGAGCATCCAAAAGAGAACATCATTACTGATTCTTACAGTAATAGTTACCAGAACAATAATATACAAAATGAATTACTGCAAATTACATTGTATTAATTTGCACCAACTTCAGACTGAAGCAATTATCCCCTCTCATCAACTCTAATGATATGTGTTGTCAACTTGCTAACTGAGCTAATATTTCTACAATAAAATGCTGATCCAAGGACAAACAAAAGATACTTTGAATGTCACTAGTTCTAAGGGAAAGATTTAGTCATTTTATAAGGTATTTTTCTGATATTCACTACTATGCTTTATTTGCCATAAGTGAAAGTCACTCTTATGGACACAGAGTATGGTGTTTGTGTCAGGCATGCACAGTCCTGAGAACCCTGGTCAAAGAGGGACATGTTTTATTCACCGTTTTCCTTTTCATCACTTCAGTTCAGTTCAGTCACTCAGTCATGTCCAACTCTTTGCTACCCCATGAATTGCAGCACCCTAGGCCTCCCTGTCCATCACCATCTCCTGGAGTTCACTCAAACTCACATCCATTGAGTCAGTGATGCCATCCAGCCATCTCATCCTCTGTCGTCCCCTTCTCCTTCTGCCCCCAATTCCTCCCAGCATCAGAGTCTTTTCCAATGAATCAGCTCTTCGTATGAGGTAGCCAAAGTACTGGAGTTTCAGCTTTAGCATCATTCCTTCCAAAGAAATCCCAGGACTGATCTCTTTTAGAATGGACTGGCTGGATCTCTTTGCCCTTCTTATAGCATTTCTCAAATAGGTATGCTACAGTTAGTGGTCAAATGCAAATAGAATGGTTTGCTTCGATATAGGGAAATCCCTCATATCTACTTATATGTAGTCAGAAGACTTTTTTACAAAGACATAAAATTAGCAGCAATTTGTCTTTTAGCATTATAATTTTTCAGCCCCAAAATTTGATTTAAGCTAATATATGAACTTCAATTTGAGAGAAGCAATGTAATAGCACAAACACATATTGTATTTTTTAAAAAATAAAGATTATGAAAACTTTCTCATAGAATGAGAATATCATCAATTTTCTCTACAACTTTATTCACAAATTCAAGTGAGCAGAAAACCAAGGGCATTTTTCTGATGTAAATTCATTTCAATTTTAAGTTCTGTTGGTTAGGAGAAACTTGAATCTCATTCAGTTTCCATCTCTACTCTCCTCTGCCTTTGCGTAAATTTTAGTGGTCTTTACATAGCGTTGAGGTATTGGAGGAGGAGTCATTTTGCATTCAAGTCCTTCATACTCAAAGGTATCTATAGAGATACCTGCCCTCCCATCTGGACTGGGATATTTACAGATTGTTTCTGTGATGCCCCTCATTTCCATAAATATCCTTCAAGTCTGGAAGATCTTTCAT
Organism: Raphicerus campestris; assembly: GCA_006410735.1. Taxonomy (NCBI): domain Eukaryota; kingdom Metazoa; phylum Chordata; class Mammalia; order Artiodactyla; family Bovidae; genus Raphicerus; species Raphicerus campestris. The sequence continues at coordinate 307,237 of SJYW01052979.1, forward strand.
ACATTTCTTCTTCATCATTGAAAGTTAGAACTTCCTCTGGTATTTCTTTCCTTTGTTTTGGATCACGGATATCTCTGTGAGATCATCTAGTGTCTTCATCTACCTAGACTCCTCATAGAGACAGAACCTATATCCAACAAATAGACAAATAAGTCCTATAAATTAGAAAAATATAGATAAATCAGTACAAAATTGAACAAAAGCCTTTAAAAGAGGATGCCAACAAAACATGTGCCAACATATTATTTATTGGAAAAATTCAAGTTAAAATTATGAGATACCATTGCATGCATAAGATTTCCAGGTGACTGAGTACTAAAGAGTCTGCCTGCCACTACAGGAGATGCAAAATTTCAGGTTTGAGCCCTGGACCAGGAAGATCCCTTTGGAGGAGGAAATGGCAACCTGATCCAGTATTCTTGTCAGAGAAATCCTATGAACAGAGGAACCTGGAGGGTTATAGTCCATAAAGTCTCAAAGAGTCAGACACGACTGAGTGACTGAGTACATGAATATCACATATATACTGTAGACAATGTTTTTAATGTAAAAGCCATTACATGTGTAAAATCACCAGACTTCCCTTTGACTGGTAGAAATACAGATTCATGATACTGTTTTTAAGATTCTGGACAATATCATCTATGAATAAATATATGCATAAACCCCACCACTGTGATATTTATTTACCTACTAATCTATCTATTCATCCTAGCATACCCAAACACATGTACACATGATCAAATATGTGCTATTCATAATATACAAATTTTTATCAGGAGTATAATGAACAAAAATATGGCACATTCATGGAATATAGTACTATAGATGAATGAGCTTCAAAATGTAATTACTGGGTAAACAGTATCAGCAACAACTGAGAATAACTGAGAATCATATCAACCAATATAACTGCAAATTATCAGTCCTCACAACAAATCTACTGATTTGAGGACTCTAGAGGTGGGGCTTCACTTTTCAGTTTCTGACAAATGCTTCAGGTGGTTTGGATGCATGCCTAGCTTAGGAAGCATTATTATAAATGAAAATATGTATGTGAATATATGTGTGTGTGTGTGTGTGTGTGTGTGTGTGTATGTATAATTCCTGCTTAGTAGCTCAGTGATATTCAACTGTTTGCAACCCCATGGACCATAGCCAGCCAGGCTCCTCTGTCCATGGGATTTTCCAGGTAAGAATACTTCAGTTGAATACCATTCCTCCCTGCAGCACATCTTCCTGACCCAGGGATTGAATCCCTGTCTCCTTCATTGACAGGTGGATTCTTTACCACTAAGCCTCCAGGGAAACCTTCATCAGATGGTATTCAGGCATGTTCAGTCATGCCCAACTCCCTACAGACTGTAGCCTCCAGGCTCCTCTATCCATGAGATTTCCCAGACAAGAATACTGGAGTGGGTTGCCATTTCCCCCTCTAGGGGATCTTCCCAAAAAAGAATTAAACCTGAATCTCCTGGGTCTCCAGCAGTGGCAAGCAGATTCTTTACCACTGAGCCACCTGTGAACCCTACATCAGATAATACTGATGGCTTTATTTGTTGATCACCAAGAACAAACCTAGAGGAGGTGATAAAATTCCAACTGAGCTATTTAAAATTCTAAAAGGTGATGCTGTTAAGTGCTGCTCAATATACCACCAAATTTGGAAAACTCAGCAGTGGCCACAGAACTGGAAATGGTCAGTTTTCATTCTAATCCCAAAAATGGGGAATGGTGAAGAATGTTCCAACTACTGAACAATTGCACTTATTTCACATGCTGACAAAGTTATGCTTAAAATTCAAGCTAGGCTTCAGTCATACATTAACTGAAAAAATCCAGATATAAGAGCTGGGTTTTGAAGAGGCAGTGGAGCTAGAAATCAAATTACAAACATTTGTTGGATCATGGAGAAAGCAAGGGAGCTCCAGGAAAACATCTACTTCTGCTTCACTGATAATGCTAAAGTCTTTGACTCTGGATCTCAACAAATTGTGGAAAATTCTTAAAGAGATGAAAGTACCAGACTCCTGAGAAACAGGTCAAGAAGCAACAATTAGAACTGGACATGGAACAACAGATTCATTCAAAATTGAGAAGGATAAAAGCTGTATATTATCAACCTGCTTATTTAACTTATGTGCAAGAGTACTTTGTGCAAGATTCTGGGTTCGATGGAACCAAAATTTCCAGGGGAAATATCAACAATCTCAGATATGCAAATCATACCATTCTAATGGCAGAAAGTGAATAGAAACTAAAGAGCTTCTTGATGAGGATGAAAGAGAAGAATGAAAAAGCTGACTTGAAACTCAATTAAAAAAAAAAAAAAACTTAGAAGATGGCATCCAGTCCCATCACTTCATAGTAAACAGAAGGGAAAATTTTGGAAACAGTGGCAGATTTTTATCTTGAGCTCCAGAATCACTACTGATGGCAACAGCAGCCATGAAATTAAAAGCTGCTTGTTCCAACTATGACAAACCTAGGCAGAATACTAAAATCAGAGACCCTTTGTTGACAAAGATCCATATAGTCAAAGCTATGATTTATCCAGAAGTCACGTAGGGATGTGAGAGTTATGCTATTAAGAATGCTAAGCACTGAAGAACTGATGTTTTTGAACTGTGGTGCTGGAGAAGACTCTTGAGAGTGTCTTGGACTGCAAGGAGATCAAACCAGTCAATCCTAATGAATACAGTACTTTGCCACCTGATGAAAAAAGCTGACTATTGGAAAAGACTCTTATGCTGGGAAAGATTGAAGGCAAAAGGAGAAGAGAGTGGCAGACAAGACGATGGTTATATAGCATCCCCAACTCAATGGACAGGAGTCTGAGCAAACTTTAGGAGATAGTGGAGGACAGAAAAGCTACAGCTCATGAGTCTCAAACAGTCAGACGTGACCTAGCAACTGAACAACAATAACAACCATATAGTAGGTACTTCACATATGTCACTTTATTAAACCTTGCTATGACATAAAAACATTCCTGCTTTGGAAATAAAAGTTCTGAGACCTAGAGAAACTGCATAATTTCCTCAAAAAGTAAGTGACAAACTCAGGATTAGAAATCAAGTGTGGGGAGAGAGCAAATTATCCAAGATGTCATGTTCAGGCTCTCTTGCCCCACGTTTTGTTAATAATGTCTGTATAACAGCTGAGCTCATTTATAGCAAGCTGCATGTGCATCATGAGGTACTTGCTTGGTCACGGGCTGTGTGCTGTACACATGTCCGAGATCCAGCTACAAAGCGGCCGTGTTATTGCTGTGTGAGTCAGCCACAAGAGGTGAGGATATTCGTGTCCGCTGCTACGGCTGCTGCACCAGACAGGAGAGAATACAGCTACGGCTGCTGTATCAGCCAGGAGAGAATAACCATGTCTGCAGTTTCTACGTATCCTCGAGTCTTCTTCCAGGCTCTTAACTCATGCCTTTCCTTATCCTGAGTTCAGCAAACAGTGTGAACAGTGAGACAACTGGTGTAACAAATAGGATTAGCAATACATCGTTTGTCTAATTTCAAGTTCATAATTCTTCTACAGTATTATATGGTAATATCATAACAATAGCAGAAATCACTACATTACCCACTGAAAGAAAGTGAAAGTGAAAGTGAAGTCGCTCAGTCATGTCTGACTCTTTACGACCCCATGGTCTGTAGGCTATCAGGCTCCTTCGTCCATGGGATTTTCCAGGCAAGAGTGCTGGAGTGGATTGCCATTTCCTTCTCCAGGGGATTTTCTCGACCCAGGAATCGAACCTGGGTCTCCTGTATTGCAGGCAGATGCTTTACCATCTGAACCACCAGGGAAGCCCTTCATTTCCACTAGATGGACAAAACAACTATTAAATCTACCTGGTATACGATTGTGGGAAAGGCAAATGAGATTGATAATGCTAGGAACATCATAATATGTTTCTTTCTCACTTATACCCAATGATTACAATTCTGCTTACTTTAATGGTATGAAAAATATTATCTATATGACAAAATATCAAGCATTCAAAGTTATATGTGTGTGTATATATATAGTTGTTGTTGTTGTTCCTTGAGTCTACTCTTTGTTTGGTCCTTCCTGTTTATTTCAGTATTACCTGCCTTTTAGGTCACTTTATGATCTTACCCTTTCCTTTCTGACTATTTCAATTTGTTTATATCTTTTTTAAAGAGTGGTCATACTTAGGTCTTGTCTAAGAAGCAAAGCAGAGCCATAACACTTCATTTATTTATTTGAAGTCTCAAGTGCTTTTCATTACACCAGAGAATTCTAAGAACTGAAAGGGCAGAAACTACTTCTTTTTGTTTAATATATACTTCAGTTTGGATCAAGTCCTTGTAAGAATTTAAACAGAAGAAAAGTGAAAGAGAAGTCACTCAGTCGTGTCCGACTCTTTGCGACCCCATGGATTACAGCCTAAGAGGCTCCTCTGTCCATGGGATTTTCCAGGCGAAAATACTGGAGTGGGTTGCTATTTCCTTCTCCAGGAGATCTTCTTGACCCGGGGGTCAAACCTGGGTCTCCCGCATTGTAGGCAGACGCTTTGCTGTCTGAACCGCCAGGGAAGTCTAAACAGAGGAAAGATTTTAATAATTAGCATTGTAGTGCAATAGCAATTGAACTGCCTCATCCTCAGTTGTGCAAAGCAGTTTCATCAGAGTAATGAGATGATCAGTATGACCCATATTAGATTCATAGATAGAATGCCTGACAGTTAATGTGTGAACTGGATAATTGTCTTCCCTTCTTTAAGTGAGTGTTCTTACTAACAGTGAGGTAACATCTCACAGTGGTCAGAATGGTCATCATTAAAAAGTCTACAAGAAATAAATACTGGAGAGGGTGAAGAAAAGGGAACCCTCTTACTCTGATGGTGAGAATGCAAACTGGTACAGCCACTATGGAGAATACTATGAAGATTCCTTTAAAAACTGATACTACAACTGCCATACAAACCAGCAATCCCACTGCTGAGCATACACCCTGAGGAAACCAGAATTGAAAGAGACACATGTAGCTCAATGTTCATTGCAACACTATTTGCAATAGCTAGGCCATGGAAGCAACCTAGATGTTCATTGGCAGATGAATGGATAAGGAAGTTGTGGTACATATACACAATGGAATATTACTCAGTTCTAAAAAGGAATGCATTTGAATCATTTCTAATGAAGTGGATGAACCTGGAGTCCATTATACAGAGTGAAGTCAATGAAAAAGAGAAAGATAAATAATGTATATTAATGTATATTAATTAATTACTTTATTATTACTGTATTAATTAATTACATGTTAATTATTATATATTAGTAAATGGAACTTGGAAAGACATGGCAGAAAGTGAAAAGGAACTAAAAAGCCTCTTGATGAAAGTGAAAGAGGAGAGTGAAAAAGTTGGCTTAAAGTTCAACATTCAGAAACGAAGATCACGGCAACTGGTCCCATCACTTCATGGGAAATAGATGGGGAAACAGTGTCAGACTTTATTTTGGGAGGCTCCAAAATCACTGCAGATGGTGACTGCAGCCATGAAATTAAAAGATGCTTACTCCTTGGAAGAAAAGTTATGACCAACCTAGATAGCATGTTGAAAAGCAGAAACATTACTTTGCCAACAAAGAGCCATCTAGTCAAGGCTATAGTTTTTCCAGTGATCATATATTGATGTGAGGGTTGGACTGTGAAGAAAGCTGAGCACTGAAGAATTGATGCTTTTGAACTGCAGTATTGGAGAAGACTCTTGAGAGTACCTTGGACTCCAAGGAGATCCAACCAGTCCTTTCTGAAGGAGATCAGCCCTGGGATTTCTTTGGAGGGAATGATGCTAAGCTGATACTCCAGTACTCCCTCATGAGAAGAGTTGACTCATTGGAAAATACTCTGATGCTGGGAGGGATTGGGGGCAGAAGGAGAAGGGGATAACAGAGGATGAGATGGCTGGATGTCATCACTGTCTCAATGGACATGAGTCTGAGTGAACTCCAGGAGTTGGTGATGAACAGAGAGGCCTGGCATGCTGCAGTTCATGGGGCTGCAAACAGTCAGACATGACTGAGCTATTGAACTGAACTGAACTGAAGGATGATCCTACACGCAGGGTAGCAAAGGAAACACAGATATGAATGAAGAACAGACTTTTGGACTCTAGGATAAGGCATGGATAATATGATTTGAGAGAATAGCATTGAAACATGCATATTACCATATGTAAAATAGATGACAATGCAAGTTTAATGCATGAAGCAAGGCACCCCAAACTGGAATTCTGGAACAACCTAGAGGGACAGGGTGGGGAGGGAGATGGGAGGAGAGTACAGGATGGAGGGACACATGTATAACTGTGGCCAATTCATGCTAAAGCATGGCAAAAGCATCAGAATACAGTAAAGTAATTATTTTCCAGTTAAATTAATTAAAAATAAAATATACAACTTCTTAAATTAAAAAAAAATAAGGGATATGAATTACTTACTAATGTAGGAACCAGAAATCTGTAATTGGTCTAGAACTATGTCAAATATACTCTCTCCTATCCAGTAAGAAAATGGAAAATAATGTAGCTTAAACTATGATGAGTATAACATTAAATAGATTGAACAAAAAGAAGTTGACTTGTCAACTTGAGAGGACTAAGTGAAAAAAAATTATGAAAGTGATAGTGCTTAACACATAATAGCTTCATTCATTTCCCCTTTCCACAGTTCCCAAAAAGACGTAGAAATATAGGACTAGCTAATTCAAATGGCAAAAGTCATTTCACTATCATAACCATCACCATTATCATTATCACACATCTTTTTAACATGTTTACAGTGTGCCAGACACTTTCACAGCCCATTTCATGCTTTACCTCATTTTATTAAACTCTTACACTAATCTCCTGCAGTAACTCTATGTATTAATCTTATTGTACACTTGAGGAAATTAAGGCACAGAAAAGTTAATAACAAAATGTCATTGTTTATTCCAAGGTAGTAAATGATGATGTACAGTTCTATACTACAGATTCTAAGAACCTTTATGATTAAAAGAAAACATTAAGTCTGTATCTTCATTAACAGTACATTTGGCCATGCATGCTCACTTTTAATCAAAGAGTTATGGAGCACATTGCTATGGGCCAAGTATTTAATAAATTTCTTTATTAAATAAACAGCTGCTGCTGCTGCTAAGTTGCTTCAGTCGTGTCCAATTCTGTGCAACCCCATAGACAGCAGCCAAGAAAAAAATATTCTTCTATGGGGCTTACACCTTAGAGGAGATAAAAATAATGCAATTGAACCAATGAGCAAAAGGAAATTGCAATGTGCTGTGATTGCAGCCATGAAATTAAAAAACAGAAACAAAACAGCTTACTCCTTGGAAGGAAAGTTGCGACCAACCTAGTTAACATATTAAAAAGCAGAGATATTACTTTGCCAACACAGGTCAGTCTAGTCAAGGTTTTTGCAGTGGTCATGTATGGATGTAAGAGTTGGACTGTGAAGAAAGCTGAGCGCTGAAGAATTGATACTTTTGAACTGTGATGCTGGAGAAGACTCTTGTGAATCCCTTGGACTGCAAGGAGATCCAACCAGTCCATCCTAAACGAGATCAGTCCTAGATGTTCATTGGAAGGACTGATGCTGAGGCTGAAACTCCAACACTTTGGTCACCTCATGCGAAGAGCTGACTCATTTGAAAAGACCCTGATGCTGAGAGGGATTGGGGTCAGGAGGAAAAGGGGACGACAGAGGATGAGATGACTGGATGGCATCACCAACTCAATGCATGAGTTTGGGTGGACTCCGGGAATTGGTGATGGACAAGGGAGGCCTGGCGTGCTGCAATTCATGGGGTTGCAAAGAGTCAGACACGACTGAGAGATGGAAATGAACTGAACTGATCTGATGATATATTCTACAAAATATTAGAAAGCACATAGAAGGAGTTAATAATCAAGAATGGTTAAGAGGCAAGTTTTTTCAAGAGGAAAAAAAATGCAAATACCTAGAATCTACAGAAATTTCAGATTTTAAGTAAATTGTAAATTAGTTTTATGTATACAAAATATAGAATTTTTACCTCCCCCCCAACAAGTGATGAATTTGGAAAGATATTTAGGGGCCAAATCTAGACATAATGCTTATAAGTTTTGGACTTATCTTAAAAGTGATGCAGAACTTAAAAAGATTAAAGATTTTTGTCATGGGGATAATGTAAGTAGTCTGAAGTTTTAGTCTTTCCTGAGTCAACACCCTAGCAGGCTAAGGAGGGTCACCAGACCCCAGGACTCATCAGTGGGTTTTAGGAATTTTATCTCATTCCCTCAAACCTGGAGCACAGCCATTGCTGACCAACAGCTTCTCTCAGGTCACACTTTTAATCTTTATGTCCTTATTCAGATATTGAGGTTCCTATACCTAAGATCAAGTACTTATTACTTACTACTTGGTTTTTATTTTGGCTCCTTTCCCCAAATGCTTATCTGTGTAACCTGCTTAGTATTTCAAACCTCTCCTAAAACAGTCACAGTTCTGCTATGTTCACACCCTGAGAACTAAAACACTGCAAGCAATTTGTCATTTTGGAGTAAATAACTAGTTACCTATTTTTCACATGTCCCCAAAACTATCTTTTCTGGAGCTCTGTATATATTCTGATTACCTTTTCATTGATCTTTTTTCCTGATTGTGTACCTTGATCTTTTTTCCTGATTGAGTATCTTGGTATGCTTTCACTCCATGACGCTAAGTATGAAATACCTAATTTTGAATTAGAACGCTCCAGGGACACAACATTGTCCATTGGCAGCTGATCTAGAATCTACCCCTAGGTTCTCATCTTATACTGTTTCATCACTTTGTGACCATGTAGTCATGCCCCATCAATCCACTCTGAAATGTAATAGGCATCATCCATAAATTTCCCTTCTTTAAAGATAGGATATCAAACACATAAAATGTCTCTGAATTATAAAAAAAAGAATGATGTTACTTGAATATATTATAGATACAAATATTCCATCACAAGCATCAGTAATAGCATCCTTATGCCCTGCTTCTCTGCAGTTATCTTAAAGGAAATTAACTTTATATAATTAACACAGTGCCTAGAACTGTGTGCAGCTATGGTAAAGAGTGTTTTTTTTTTTTCAAAATAGTTCATTTTAACTGTAAATTTGAATTTCTCTATTATGTAATCTGAAAAAAAATCCTATCCATTCTATCTTCTAAAACACATTCATTTGTAAGTCCAAAAATATGCTAGAGTAGAAAGGATATAGAGACACTGGAATCATTATACATAGCTGATGGTAATGTAAAATGTTGCAGCTGCTTTAGGAAACAGTCCGACAGTTCCTCAGAAAGTTAAATAATCCTCAAATCTACTCCTAAAAAGCCTATATTTACACAAAGACTCATGTGTTTTCATAGCAGCATTATTTATAATAGCCAAAAAAATAGGAAAAATTCAAATGCCCATTAGCCTCTTAGTAGATTAATATTAATAAAATGTCATATTATACAATGGAATATTATTCAACTAAAAGGAATGGAATACATGCATGCTACAATGACTTGAAATCTTTATGCTAAGTGAAAGAAGCCAAGGCAAAGAAAAGCCACATGTTGTATAATTCCATTTATATTAAATGTTCATAATAGAGAAATCCATAGAAATTGAAAGTCAATTTACATTTGTTCATGGATAGGATACAGGGGGAGGAAAGTAACTGTCATGGGACACAAGTTTTCTTTGGGGATTGATGAAAATATTCTAGAATTAAATAATGGTGATGATTGCACACATCTGTAAATATCCTAAAATTAGTGAATTTCAAAATGGTGAATTTTATAATATATATATTACATTTTAAAATATAATAAATCAGAATAGGGCAATGTGCAACATAATACATAAAATATCTGGAAATGCAATAAAAAATCACTTGATTAGAGAATTTTTTAAAAAGATACAAATAGAGCCATAAAGCCCTAAATCAGAATCTATTAGAATTCTGTGCTTTCCTTTTTTCTTTATAATCATATTATTTCCTGAAACCTTAAAAGTAATTGCAAATTCCTAGAGATTCACAAAGTACTTCAGAACTTCCTCATCTGAAAGATAATATAAAAATTTAAAGACCACAGTGGTTCTACTTACTTCTTATTTCTTTTTGCTGGATTTGAATTGCTGCTATGATCTATAAGAAGAAAACTCTCTAAAGTAATTTTCAGAGATGAAAAATAAAAGTGCAATAGTACTATCCAATCCTCTTCTTAAAACGATAGAGAAACTAATATGTATCTTTGTTAACTGAGCTGCTGTCTACTAGTATAAGTTTAGTTAGTAGAACAACTAAGATCATGTCACTAAATCATAATGAATTATTATATCATCCTTTAAGGCATAAGAAGTATTTCCTACTTTTTGAAAAGTTAAACTTTGATAACCATTTATTAAAACTTTTCTTATCCTAAGTTGTTAATTAAATATTATCAGTTCAGTTCAGTTCAGTCGCTCAGTTGTGTCCGACTCTTTGCAACCCCATGAATCACAGCACTCCAGGCCTCCCTGTCCATCACCAACTCCCAGAGTTCACTCAGACTCACATTCATTTAGTCTGTGATGCCATCCAGCCATCTCATCCTCTGTCATCCCCTTCTCCTGCCCCCAATCCTTCCCAGCATCAGAGTCTTTTCCAATGAATCAACTCTTCACATGAGGTGGCCAAAGTACTGGAGTTTCAACTTTAGCATCATTCCTTCCAAAGAAATCCCAGGGTTGATCACCTTCAGAATGGACTGGCTGGATCTCCTTGCAGTCCAAGGGATTCTCAAGAGTCTTCTCCAACACCACAGTTCAAAAGCATCAATTCTTTGGCACTCAGCCTTCTTCACAGTCCAACTCTCACATCCATACATGACCACAGGAAAAACCCTACCCTTGACTAGACAGACCTTAGTCGGCAAAGTAATGTCTCTGCTTTTGAATATGCTATCTAGGTTGGTCATAACTTTTCTTCTAAGGAGTAAGCATCTTTCAATTTCATGACTGCAGTCACCATCTGCAGTGATTTTAGAGCTCCCCAAAATAAAGTCTGACACTGTTTCCACTGTTTCCCCATCTATTTCTCATGAAGTGATGGGACTGGATGCCATGATCTTCGTATTCTGAATGTTGAGCTTTAAGCCAACTTTTTCATTCTCCTCTTTCACTTTCAGCAAGAGGCTTTTTAGTTCCTCCTCACTTTCTGCCATATAGTTAGGTCAGATATTCCAGGATGGGGTCACTGAACATGCTGTGGCCTCTGTCTAATTCTCTGACCTTCTCTACTGGTGTTCTTCTCTTCTATCACTCTCTGGCCCACACTGGCTTTTTGTTTATCTTCTAGTATATAATCATCTTCTACCTTAGAGACTATGCATTTAATATTTCATCCATCTGAAAAGTTATTTGCCTAGAACTGTGTGCAGTGTGTTCCTTCATATCCATAGGCCTATTCAGAAGCCCTCTATGACCACCTAACTAAATTCAGTCCCTTATCATCCAGAAACCTAATATTACCTGAAATATCTTACATTTATCTGAAGGGATGCTTTAGATTGGAGGAAAATTACCTCACAATGTTGTGTTGGTTTCTGCTGTACAACAGTCATCCATAAGCACACCCATCCCCCAGCCCTCTTAAGCCCCCTGCTTACCAGTTCCTAGCCCTCTAGATCATGACAGAGTACCAAGCTGAGTTTGCTCTGCTCTATAACTGCTTCCTGCTACTAGCTATCTATTTTACACACGGTAGGGTATATATATCAATGTTAATCTCTCATTAAACCACACCTCTGTTTCCCTCACTATGCCCACAAATTTAATCCTTATGTCTGAGTCTCTATTCCTGCCCTGCAAATAGGTTCATCAATACTGTTTTCCAGACTCACTATTTGTTTTTTTTTTCATTCTAGCTTATTTCACTCTGTATAACAGATTATATGTTCATCCACTTCACATCAACTGACTTAGATTCATTCCTTTTTATGACTAATACTCCACTGTGTCTATACACACACACACACATATATTACCATTTTTTAATCCATTCATCTGTTGATGGACAACTAGTTTGCTTCCATGCTCTGCTGCTAACTCGCTTCAGTCGTGCCCGACTTTATGTGACCCCATAGACGGCAGCCCACCAGGCTCTCCCATCCCTGTGACTCTCCAGGCAAGAACACTGGAATGGGTTGCCATTTCTTTCTCCAATGCATGAAAGTGAAAAGTGAAAGTGAAGTCGCTCAGTCATATCCGACTGTTAGTGACCCCATGGACTATAGCCCACCAGACTCCCCCATCCACGGGATTTTCCAGGCTTCCATGCCATAGCTATCACAAATAGTGCTGCTGTGAACCTTGCGGTACACAGGTCTTTTTAACTTACAGTTTTCCAAGGGTACATGCCCAGTAATGCAAGTGCTAGGTCATATAGTAGTTCAACTTTCTTGACTTTATGCTATACTACAAAGCTACAGTTATTCAAGACCATATAAAATGGTAAAAAAAAAAAAAAAAAAAAAAANTAGTATAAGTTTAGTTAGTAGAACAACTAAGATCATGTCACTAAATCATAATGAATTATTATATCATCCTTTAAGGCATAAGAAGTATTTCCTACTTTTTGAAAAGTTAAACTTTGATAACCATTTATTAAAACTTTTCTTATCCTAAGTTGTTAATTAAATATTATCAGTTCAGTTCAGTTCAGTCGCTCAGTTGTGTCCGACTCTTTGCAACCCCATGAATCACAGCACTCCAGGCCTCCCTGTCCATCACCAACTCCCAGAGTTCACTCAGACTCACATTCATTTAGTCTGTGATGCCATCCAGCCATCTCATCCTCTGTCATCCCCTTCTCCTGCCCCCAATCCTTCCCAGCATCAGAGTCTTTTCCAATGAATCAACTCTTCACATGAGGTGGCCAAAGTACTGGAGTTTCAACTTTAGCATCATTCCTTCCAAAGAAATCCCAGGGTTGATCACCTTCAGAATGGACTGGCTGGATCTCCTTGCAGTCCAAGGGATTCTCAAGAGTCTTCTCCAACACCACAGTTCAAAAGCATCAATTCTTTGGCACTCAGCCTTCTTCACAGTCCAACTCTCACATCCATACATGACCACAGGAAAAACCCTACCCTTGACTAGACAGACCTTAGTCGGCAAAGTAATGTCTCTGCTTTTGAATATGCTATCTAGGTTGGTCATAACTTTTCTTCTAAGGAGTAAGCATCTTTCAATTTCATGACTGCAGTCACCATCTGCAGTGATTTTAGAGCTCCCCAAAATAAAGTCTGACACTGTTTCCACTGTTTCCCCATCTATTTCTCATGAAGTGATGGGACTGGATGCCATGATCTTCGTATTCTGAATGTTGAGCTTTAAGCCAACTTTTTCATTCTCCTCTTTCACTTTCATCAAGAGGCTTTTTAGTTCCTCTTCACTTTCTGCCATATAGTTAGGTCAGATATTCCAGGATGGGGTCACTGAACATGCTGTGGCCTCTGTCTAATTCTCTGACCTTCTCTACTGGTGTTCTTCTCTTCTATCACTCTCTGGCCCACACTGGCTTTTTGTTTATCTTCTAGTATATAATCATCTTCTACCTTAGAGACTATGCATTTAATATTTCATCCATCTGAAAAGTTATTTGCCTAGAACTGTGTGCAGTGTGTTCCTTCATATCCATAGGCCTATTCAGAAGCCCTCTATGACCACCTAACTAAATTCAGTCCCTTATCATCCAGAAACCTAATATTACCTGAAATATCTTACATTTATCTGAAGGGATGCTTTAGATTGGAGGAAAATTACCTCACAATGTTGTGTTGGTTTCTGCTGTACAACAGTCATCCATAAGCACACCCATCCCCCAGCCCTCTTAAGCCCCCTGCTTACCAGTTCCTAGCCCTCTAGATCATGACAGAGTACCAAGCTGAGTTTGCTCTGCTCTATAACTGCTTCCTGCTACTAGCTATCTATTTTACACACGGTAGGGTATATATATCAATGTTAATCTCTCATTAAACCACACCTCTGTTTCCCTCACTATGCCCACAAATTTAATCCTTATGTCTGAGTCTCTATTCCTGCCCTGCAAATAGGTTCATCAATACTGTTTTCCAGACTCACTATTTGTTTTTTTTTTCATTCTAGCTTATTTCACTCTGTATAACAGATTATATGTTCATCCACTTCACATCAACTGACTTAGATTCATTCCTTTTTATGACTAATACTCCACTGTGTCTATACACACACACACACATATATTACCATTTTTTAATCCATTCATCTGTTGATGGACAACTAGTTTGCTTCCATGCTCTGCTGCTAACTCGCTTCAGTCGTGCCCGACTTTATGTGACCCCATAGACGGCAGCCCACCAGGCTCTCCCATCCCTGTGACTCTCCAGGCAAGAACACTGGAATGGGTTGCCATTTCTTTCTCCAATGCATGAAAGTGAAAAGTGAAAGTGAAGTCGCTCAGTCATATCCGACTGTTAGTGACCCCATGGACTATAGCCCACCAGACTCCCCCATCCACGGGATTTTCCAGGCTTCCATGCCATAGCTATCACAAATAGTGCTGCTGTGAACCTTGCGGTACACAGGTCTTTTTAACTTACAGTTTTCCAAGGGTACATGCCCAGTAATGCAAGTGCTAGGTCATATAGTAGTTCAACTTTCTTGACTTTATGCTATACTACAAAGCTACAGTTATTCAAGACCATATAAAAAGGAAAAAAAAAAAAAAAAAAAAAAAAGTAAAGAAAATGGAACAAGATAGAAAGCCCATAGGTAAACCTATGGCACTTTATCTTTGTCAAAGGCAAGAACAAACAATGGAGGAAAAGCATCCCCTTCAGTAAGTGGTGGTGGGAAAACTGGAGAACTACATGAAAATGAATGGAACCATACATAAAAACAATCTCAAAATAGGTTAAAGATCTAAATTTAAAGCCAGAAACTATAAGACTGTTAGAAGAAAATGTATGCAGAACACTCTTTGACGGAAACCACAGCAAGATTCTTTTTGACCCACTTCCTATAATAATGTAAATGAAAAAGAAAAAAACAAATGGGACCTAATTAAGCTTAAAAGCTTTTGTACAGCAAAGAAAACTATAAACAAGATGAAAGGATAACTCTCAGAATGAGATAATATAATTGCAAATGAAAAAACTGACAATTAATTAAATTTCAAAATATACAAGCAGCTCATGAAACTCAATATCAGAAAAATAACAACTCGATCAAAAAATGGGCAGAAGACCTAAACAGTCATTTCTCCAAAGAAAAAATATAGATGGAAAACAAACACATGAAAAGATGTTCAGCATCACTCATAATTAGAGAAATCAAAACTACAATGAGATATATAATTATTTTGTGCTATAAATTTAGTTTGTCGTTTCCATTCTGAAAGGGTAAGAAAAGAAAAGGTACTTAGGTTATGATCAAGATATTTATTTAGTTTTATTTTTTTAAGAATCGGAAAGAGTTTTATTTGAGCCAAACTGAAGAATATAGCCTAGGAGACACATTCAAGAAGCACTTGACTTTTGTCCGCCAGACCATAAAAATGGAGGAAACTTATAAAGGCAAAAAAAAAGAAAACACCATGAAATCACATAAGTTAATTGTGAAGAATTAGGATCCTGGCAAGAGGTAAAGGTATTTTTTTTTGATTGTTTGTTTTTTAATTTATTCATTTTTAATGGGAAGATAGTTGCTGTACAATATTGTGTTGATTTCTGTCATGCAACAACATGATAAGCCATAAATACAAATATGTTACCTCCCTCTTGAAACTCTCTCCTCCACCCCACCCCATTCCACCCTTTAGGTTGTCAGAGCATACCTAGTTGAGCTCCCTGCATCATTCAAATTTACACTGGCTATCTATTTTACATATGTATATATGTCAGTGCTACTCTCTTAATTTGTCCCACCCTCTCCTTCCCCCACTGTGTCCACAAGTCTGTTCTCTATGCGTATGTTCCTACTGCCACACTGCAAACAGGTTCACCAGTACTATTTTTCTAGATTTCATATATATGCATTAATATATGATATTGTTTTTCTGTTTCTGACATACTTCACTCTGTGTAATGGGCTCTAGGTTCATCACCTCCTTGGAACTGACCCAAACAATCTTTTTTTTTTAATGGCTGAGTGATATTTTAATGTATATATATACCAAAACTTTTTACCCATTCACCTGTTGATGGACATCTGGGATTTTTTCATGTCCTGACTTTTGTAAAAAGTGTTGCAATGAACACTGAAGTACATGTGTCTTTTAAAATTGTGGCTTTCTCAGGGTATACGCCCTGTAGTGGGACTGCTGGATCATATGGCAGTATTATTCCTAGCTTTTTAAAGAAATCTCCATACTGGTTGTATTGATTAACATTCCCACCAATAGTGCAAGAGGATTCCTTTTTCTCCACATTTGTCTACCGCATTTATTGTCTGTAGGTATTTTGACAATGACCATTCTGACCAGTGTGAGGTTATATGCCATTGTAACCTTGATTTGCATTTCTCTAATAAAAAGTGATGTACTGGGGTCCAGCCTGGTGGATTCAAAGGTTAGAATGAAGTCAGCATCCTTGGAAAAATACATATTTAATTACAAATATATAGAGAGAGTAGAAACAGATAGTGTAGTAGGAAAATTACTGGAGAAAAAGATGCTGAATAACTTGGTTTACGTGGAATAGCATCCACGCTCCAGATGGGAATTCAGCCAGAAAAATGGGGAGCAAGAAAGAACAACATGGAGGAGTCAGTCTTTCCAGGAACTGATTCGATTTCTTTATTTTTCAGGTTTTCTTATATACCTTTTGTTACATATAGGAATGAATACAGAGTCACGCGGGGGTCAGCAGTTCCGACCTTTATCAAAATCAGGTGCTTTATATTTAAAAAAGGTCTTAGGGGTTTTACATCATCTTCTGGCCATGAGACCTGCTGACATTTACAACCCTTTCTTTCTGATAACCAAAAAACTTATTTTTCCAAGGGTTTCTTTTTCTTAAACCAGGCACCACCCTCCAAATAAAGTTGCATTCCTATAGGGTGATGATGTAGTGAGCTACAATCAAAAAAGGAATTTATTTAACCCAAGGTTAACAAGATCAATCTTAAAGTTAATGCTTATTTTTCCTATATGCTAGTTATATTCATTATAAGATCAGGGAATAGGGAAATATAGCAGCAAGCATCAGCCCAACAAATGAAACCCTTCACCAATGTTCCCCTTAAGATCTATTTAGTCTTAAGATAGAGATAAAGTTACATTTTTATGTAGCAAGGACACAGTGATTTATAACAAAGTACAGTAATCTATAACAAAGGAGAACATTCATTAACTCAAAAAGTCTAATATTTCTAACATCAAAAACAACTACATTTCCTTTTCTATATTCCAAATACATTGATTAATATACTCCCAGATGCCTAAGGATATGAAGGCCTGGCAGCAATCATTGACTCAACAATGAGAAAATCCCTATGCTAATAAGACTTTAAAAATACTACAAAACTCTGTGTGCTGTTTATGGTTATTCAGTTCAGTTGCTCAGTCGTGTCTGACTCTTTGAAACCCCATGAATCGCAGCATGCCAGGCCTCCCTGTTCATCACCATTTCCCGGAGTTCACTCAGACTCACATCCACCGAGTCCATGATGCCATCCAGTCATCTCATCCTCAGTCATCCCCTTCTCCTCCTGCCTCCAATCCCTTCCAGCATCAGAGTCTTTTCCAATGAGTCAACTCTTCGCATGAGGTGGCCAAAGTACTGGAGTTTCAGCTTTAGCATCATTCCTTCCAAAGTAATCCCAGGGCTGATCTCCTTCAGAATGAACTGGCTGGATCACCTTACAGTCCAAGGGACTCTCAAGAGTCTTCTCCAACACCACAGTTCAAAAGCATCAATTCTTCGGTGCTCAGCCTTCTTCACAGTCCAACCCTCATATCCATACATGACCACAGGAAAAACCCTAGCCTTGACTAGACGTTGTCAAAGTAATGTCTCTGCTTTTCAACATGTTATCTAGGTTGGTCATAACTTTTCTTCCAAGGAGTAAGCATCTTTCAATTTCATGGCTGCAGTCACCATCTGCAGTGATTTTGGACCCCCAAAAATAAAGTCTGACACCGTTTCCACTGTTTCCCCATCCATTTCCCATGAAGTGATGGGACCAGATGCCATGATCTTCGTTTTCTGAATGTTGAGCTTTAGGCAAACTTTTTCA
>SJYW01052979.1:331237-363382 GCA_006410735.1 Raphicerus campestris
GTCTCTGCTTTTCAACATGTTATCTAGGTTGGTCATAACTTTTCTTCCAAGGAGTAAGCATCTTTCAATTTCATGGCTGCAGTCACCATCTGCAGTGATTTTGGACCCCCAAAAATAAAGTCTGACACCGTTTCCACTGTTTCCCCATCCATTTCCCATGAAGTGATGGGACCAGATACCATGATATTCGTTTTCTGAATGTTGAGCTTTAAGTCAACTTTTTCACTCTCCTCTTTCACTTTCATCAAAAGGCTTTTTAGTTCCTCTTCGCTTTCTGCCATAAGGGTGGTGTCATCTGCATATCTGAGGTTATTGATATTTCTCCCAGCAATCTTGATTCCAGCTTGTATTTCTTCCAGTCCAGCATTTCTCATGATGTACTCTGCTTAGAAGTTAAATAAGGAGGGTGACAATATACAACCTTGACCTACTCCTTTTCCTATTTGGAACCAGCCTCTTGTTCCATGTCCAGTTCTAACTGTTGCTTCCTGATCTGCATACAGATTTCTCAAGAGGCAGGTTACGTGGTCTTGTATTTCCATCTCGTGAAGAATTTTCCACAGTTTGTTCTAATCCACACAGTCAAAGGCTTTGGCATAGTCAATAAAGCAGAAAGAGATGTTTTTCTGGAACTCTCTTGCTTTTTCCATGATCCAGCAGATGTTGGCAATTTGATCTCTGGTTCCTCTGCCTTTTCTAAAACCAGCTTGAACATCAGGAAGTTCACGGTTCATGTATTGCTGAAGCCTGGCTTGGAGAATTTTTAACATTACTTTACTAGCATGTGAGATGAGTGCAATTGTGCAGTAGTTTGAGCATTCTTTGGCATTGCCTTTTTTTGGAATTGGTATGAAAACTGACCTTTTCCAGTCCTGTGGCCACTGCAAATTTTCCAAATTTGCTGGCATACTGAGTGCAGCACTTTCACAGCATCATCTTTCAGGATTTGAAACAGCTCAACTGGAATTCCATCACCTCCACTAGCTTTGTTCATAGTGGTGCTTTCTAAGGCCCACTTGACTTCACACTCCAAGATGTCTGGCTCTAGATTAGTGATCACATCATCATGATTATCTCATGTGTGTAGTGGCAGGAGTATGGATAATCCTGTAACACAAGCTAGTTTGTCAGCAGAGAGGTTTGACCTGAAACACCCTTGTCCCACTCAGGGCAGAGAATTAGCAGCAATTATTGACACAACAAATGAAAAAACTCTTCACCAATATAATTCCTAACCAACCCACTATATTAATAATTTCTAGCTTCCCAAAAGAATTTGCCTTTAGTAAGTCTAAAGCATCTCATGCCTCTCATGGTTGGGAGTTTGCAAACAATCACATGTGGCCAGATGAACCTATATAGGCAGGCTAGATAACCTTCAGAGGAGTTCCATAAGTTGAAACACTCGTCATGTCCAGAGATTTTTATTAACTTGGAGCTGCAAGTTTACTCCTTCTCTGAGAGAAATGGTTATGGGGGAGAGCCCCCCGTAAAGTCAGAAGTGTAGGTGAGAGCTCAAAACAGACTCTGGTTTTGGGGTAGATGCTTGGGAACAGGGGATTTCCTGAGGCTTGATCATGCCTTTGCGTATGCCAAGCCTCCTTCCTCATGACCTTTGCCTTGGGCGGAGTTCCTCACGCTGGCCCCAGGCAGTGATGTTGACTACCTTTTCCACATGTGTGTTAGACATCTGTATGTCTTCTTTGAAAGGTTTAGTCACTCAGTCTAACACATAGATTACAAAGAAGGGGATGATAAACAATGACATGCCTGAATGGCATCATTGATTCAACGAACATGAGTTTGAGCAAATTCCATGAGATCATGAAGGACAGGAAAGACTGGTGTGCTGCAGTCCGTATGGGTTGCAGCGTCAGAAACAACTAAGCAACTGAACAACAACAAGTCCCTCAGTCATATCTGACTCTTTGCTACCCATAGACTGTAGCCCTTGAGGTTTCGCTGTCCATAGAATTTTACCTGCAAGAATAATGGAGTGGGTGGACACTCCCTTCTCTAGAAGATATTCCCGACCCAGGGATCGAACTCAGGTCACTTACATTGCAGGCAGATTCTTTAACATCAGAACTAACAAGGAAATGTCTGTTTAAGTCTTCTGCCTATTATTTTATTGAGTTGCTTGTTTTTCTTATACTGAGCTGGCTTGAATATTTTGAAGGTTAATGCTTTGTCAATTGTTTCATTTACAGTTATTTTCTTCCATTCCAAGTGTTATATTTTCACCATGCTTATGGTTCGCTTTGCCGTGCAGAAGTGTTTAATCATTTATCATTTGTTTACTTATGTTATTATTTCCATTAATCTAGGGGGTGGGTCATAGAGGGTCTTGCTGTGATTTATGTCAGAGTGTGCTGTGTATGTTTTCTGCTATGAGTGTTAGTTTCTGGTCTTACATGAGTTCATCTTTGTATTTGAGGAAAGGAAGTGTTCTAATTTTATTCTTTTACATGTTATTACTGTTGCTGTTAAATCGCTAAGTGGTGTCTGACTCTTTGTGACCCTGTGGAGACACTATATTCTAGAGATTGCCAAAATTCATGTCCATTGAGACAGTGATGCTGCCTAATCATCTCATCCTCTGCCATACCCTTCTCTTTTTGCCCTCAGTCTTTTCCAGCATCAGAGTCTTTTACAATAATTCAGTTCTTTGCATCTGGTGGCCTAAGAACTGCAGCTTTAGCTTCAACATCAGTTCTTCCAATAAATGTTCAGGGCTGATTTCCTTTAGAGTTGACTGACATTATCTCCTTGCAGTCCAAGGGACTGTCAGCAATCCTCTCTAGCACACAGTTTGAAAGCATCAATTATTTGGCACTCAGCCTTCTTTATGGTCTAACTCTCACATCTGTAAATGACTACTGGAAAAATCATAGCTTTGACTATATATATATGTATACTTTCGCCAGCAAAGTAGTGTCTCCTGTTCTTTATACGCCATCTAGACTTCCCTAGTAGCTCAGACAGTAAAGCATCTCTCTGCAATGCAGGAGACCCAGGTTCGATTCCTGGGTTGGGAAGATCCCCTGGAAAAGGAAATGGCAGCCCACACCAGTATTCTTGCCTGTAAAATCCCATGGAGCGCGGAACCTGGTAGGTTACCATCAATGGGGTCACAAAGAGTCGGACACAACTGTGCTACTACACTTTCACTTTCAGATATGTTATAGCTTTTCTGCGTCTTTTGAACATAGCTGTCCAGCTTTTCAATACCACTTACTGAAGAGGATGTCTTTTCTCCATTATATATTCTTGCCTCCTTTGTCAAAGATAAGGTTCCCATATGTGCATGGGTGAGTGTCCGGGCTTTCTGTCTTGTTACATTGGTCCATATAACTGTTTTTGTGCCAATACCATACTGCCTTGATTACTGTAGTTTTGTAGGATAGTGTTAAGTTAGGAAGGTTGATTTCCCCTGGTTTCATTCTTCTTTCTCAAGATTGATTTTGCTGTTTGGAGTCTTTTATTTTTCCATGCAAATTGTGATTTTTGTTGTTGTTGTTCTAAGTCTGTGGGGGAAAATGCCGCTGGTAATTTAATAGGGATTGCACTGAATCTGTAGATTGCTTTAGGTAGTATACTTGTATTCACAATATTAATTCATCTAATTTGAGAACATGGTGTATCTCTCCATCTGTTTATGTCATATTTGATTTCTTTCATGAGTAAATTTTGGTATACAGGCTTTTTGTCTCCTTAGGTAGATTTATTCCTAGGTATTTTATTCCTTTCTTGCAAAGAAGAAATGAATTGATTCCTTAATTTAAAACTCAGAGACATTACTTTGCCAACAAAGGTCTCTCTAGTCAAGTCTATGGCTTTTCCAGTAGTCATGTATGGATGTGAGAGTTGGACTGTGAAGAAGGCTGAGCGCTGAAGAATTTATGCTTTTAAACTTTGGTGTTGGAGAAGACTCCTTAGGGTCCCTTGGACTGCAAGGATATCCAACCAGTCCATCCTAAAGGAGATTAGTCCTGAGTGTTCATTGGAAAGACTGATGTTGAAGCAGAAACTCCAATACTTTGGCCACCTTATGTGAAGAACTAACTGGAAAAGACCCTGATGGTGGGAAAGATTGAAGGCAGGATGAGAAGGGGACTAAAGAGGACGAGACCGCATCACCAACTCAATGGACATGAGTTTGGGTATAGTCCAGAAGTTGGGGATGGCGAGTGGCCTGACATGCTGCAGTCCATGGGGTCGCAGAGTCAGACACAACTGAAAGACTGAACTGAACTGAGAATCCTTCTGGGCCCGTTTTCTGAATAGTTTTCATCATAAATGTGTGCTGAATATTTTCAAAAGCTTTTTTGGAAAATATTAAGTTCATTATAGTATTTTTATCATTTAATTTGTTAATATGGTTTAACATTGATTGATTTTTATATATTGAAGAATCTTTGCACCACTTGAATATACCTGAGTTAATCATGGTGCATGATCCTTTTAATATGTTTTTGGATTTTGTTTGCTATAATTTTGTGAGATTTTTGCATCTATATTCATCAGTGTTATTGGCCTGTAATTTTCTTTTATGTGTGTGATGTATTTATCTGGTTTTGGTATCAGGATGATGGTGGCCTTACTTGTAAATTTTGGAATAATTCCTTTCTCTTCAATGTTTTGGAAGAGTTTGCAAAGGATAGGCATTAGCACCTCTGAAAATGTTTGATAGGATTCACCTGTGAACCCATCTGCTCTTGAGCTTTTGCTTTAGGGGGAGATTTTTTTTTTAACAGTTTTTATTTCATTGTTTGTGATTGGCTTGTTCATAATTTCTGTTTCTTCCTGGCTCAATCATAGAAAGTTGAACTTTTCTAAAAATTTGTCCATTTATTTTAGTTATCTCTTTTACTGGCATATAACTCCTCATAATAACCTCTTATGATCCTTTATATTTTTGCACTGTTATAACTCTTCTTTTTTTATTTTTTATTTTGATTGTGCTAATTTGCGTCTTCTTTTTTTTTTCTTATTAAGTCTAGATAATGGTTTGTCAATTTATCTTCTAAAGAATCAGCTTTTAGTTTTATTGATCTTTGCTATTGATTCCTCCATCTTTCCATCTCTTTTTCATTTATTTCTGCTCTGATCTTTTATGAGTTCTGTTTTTCTATTAACTTTGGGGGCTTTCTGTTCTTTATTCAGATGCTTTAGCTGTAAAGTCAGGATGTCTGTTTCATATTTCACTTGTTTCTTGAGGTAGGATTGTATTACTATAAACTTTCCTCTTAGAATTGCTTTTGCTGAATCCTATAGTTTTTGAGCTGTTTTCATTGTTATTTGTTTCTAGATATAGTTGTTTTCCCCCCTTTTATCTCTTGAGTAACATGCTGGTTTATTGTTGTTATTTGATCACCCAATCAGGTCTGTTTGTGACCCCCAAGTTCATCTTCATTGCATCAGTGATGTCGTCCAGCCATCTCATCCTCTGATGTCCTCTTCTCCTTCTGTTCTCAATCTTTCCCAGCATCAGGGACTTTTCCATGAGTCATCTATTCACATCAGATGACCAAAATACTGGAGCGTCAACATCGGTCCTTCAAGTGACTATTCTGGGTTAATCTCTATTAAGACTGACTCATTTGATCCCCTTGCTGTTGAAGGAGCTTTCAGGAGTTTTCTCCAGCAACACAGTTCAAAGGCATCTATTATTTTACATTCTGCTTTCTGTACAGTCCAGATCTCAAAATCGTATGTGATCACTAGGAAAACTATAGCCTTGACTATATGGACGTTTGTTGGTAATGTCTCTGCTTTTCAACACACTGTCTAGGTTTTGCATCACTTTCCTGCCAAGAAGCAATCGGATCCTGATTTCATGGCTACAGTCACCATCTGCCATGACTTTGGAGCCCAAGAAAAGGAAATCTATCACTACTTCCACATTTTCCCCTTCTATTTTCCATGCAGTAATGGGCAATATATCATGATCTCAGACTTTTTTTTTTAACATTTCATGTTAAGCTGGCTCTTTCACTCTTCTCCTTCATCCTCATCAAGAGCCTCTTTAGTTTCTTTGCTTTTTGCCATGAGTGGTATCATCTGCATATCTAGGGTTGGTGGTGTTTTTCCTGTCTACCTTGATTCCAACTTGTAACTTATCCAATTTGGTATTTCCCATGCTGTGCTCAGCATATTGGTTAAACAAACAGGATGACAGCAGGCAGCCCTGTCGTACTCCTTTCTTGATCTTGAACCAATCAGTTGTTCCATACAAGGTTCTAACTGTTGCTTCTTGATGCACATAGAGGTTTCTCAGGAGACAGGTAAGATAGTCTGGTAGTCCCATCTCTCTAAGAGCTTTCCACAATTTGTCATGATCTGCACAGTCAAAGGCTTTAGCATAGTTGATGAAACAGAGGTAAATGTTTTCCTGAAATTCCCTTGTTTTCTCTATAATCCAGTGAATGTTGGCAACTTGATGTCTAGTTCTTCTTCCTTTATAAAACCCAGCTTGGACATCTGGAAGTTCTTGGTTCATATAATGCTGAAGCCTAGCATGCAAGATTTTAAGTATGACCTTACTACATGGGTGATGAGTGCAATTGTCCAATGGTATGTCATTCTTTGGTACAACCCTTCTTGGGAATTGGGATGAGAATTGACCTTTTCCAGTCCTGTGGTCACTCCTGGGTCTTCCAGATTTGCTGACATAATGAATGCAAACCTTGATGGCATCATCCTTTAGGGATTTGAATCATTCTGCTGGAATTTCATTGCATTCAGTAGCTCTATTAAAATCAGTGTTCAGTTCAATTCAGTTCAGTTGTTCAGTTGTGTCTGGCTCTTTGCAGCCCCATGAATTGCAGCACGCCAGGCCTCCCTGTCCTGATGGGAGGTCCAACTCCCAGAGTTTATCCAAACTCATGTCCATCAAGTCCATAATGCCAGCCAGCCATCTCATCCTCTGTTGTTCCCTTCTCCCCCTGCCCCTAAACCCTCCCAGCATCAAAGTCTTTTCCAGTGAGTCAACTCTTCACATGAGGTGATCAAAGTATTGGCGTTTTAACTTCAGCATCAGTCCTTCCAATGAACACCCAGGACTGATCTTTAGAATGGGCTGGTTGGATCTCCTTGCAGTCTAAGGGACTCTCAAGAGTCTTCTCCAACACCACAGTTCAAAAGCATCAATTCTTCGGTGCTCACCTTTCTTCACAGTGCAAATCTGACATCCATACATGACCACTGGAGAAATCATACCCTTGACTAGACGGACCTTTGTTGTAGTGGGATATTAAAATCCCCTATTGTTCTGTTACTATCAATTTCCCCTTTTTGTCTTTTAGAGTTTCCCTTATGTATTGAGGTCTTCATATCGGTGCATGCTGCTGCTGCTGCTAAGTAGCTTCAGTCGTGTCCGACTCTGTGTGACCCCATGGACGGTAGCCCACCAGGCTCTGCCATCCCTGGGATTCTCCAGGCAAGAACACTGGAGTGGGTTGCCATTTCCTCCTCCAATGCATGAAAGTGAAAAGTGAAAGTGAAGTCACTCAGTTGTGTCCAACTCTTCGCAATGCCATGGGCTGCAGCCCACCAGGCTCCTCCGTCCATGGGATTTTTCCAGGCAAGAGTACTGAAGTGGGGTGTCATTGCCTTCTCCTATTGGTGCATAAATATTTATAATTTTTATGTCTTCTTCTTGTATTGACCCATTGATTTTTATGTAATATTCTTCCTTATCTCTTGTAATATTTTTAATTTTAAGGTGTATTTTGTCTGATATGATAATTGCTACTCTGGCTTTGATTTACTATTCATTTTCATGGAATATCATTTTTCATCCTCTCACTTTCAGTCTATATGTGTCCCTAGGTCTGAAGCAAGACTCTTCTAGACAGTATATATGTAGGTCTTGCTTTTGTATACATTTAGTCTATCTGTGTCTTTTATTTGAAACATCAATCCATTTACATTTAAAGTCATTTTTAACATATATGTTCCTATAGGTATTTTCTTAGTTGTTTTGGGTTTCTCTTTGTAAGTTTTCACCTTTTCTGATGTTCCTTGCCTAACGAAGTCCCTTTAGCATTTGTTGTAAAGCTGGCTTGCTGGCACTAAATTATCTTAACTTTTGCTTTTCTGTAAAGGTTTTTTATTATTATTTCTTGATAAGTTTTGAATGAGATCATCGCTGGGTAGAACAATCTTGGTTATAGGTTTTTCCTTTCATTCTTTTAAATATACACTGTCATTCCCTTCTGACCTGCAAGTTATCTGTTGAAAGATCAGCTCTTAATAATATGAGGTTTTCCTTGAGTGTTACTTG
This sequence comes from Raphicerus campestris, assembly GCA_006410735.1. NCBI lineage: Eukaryota > Metazoa > Chordata > Mammalia > Artiodactyla > Bovidae > Raphicerus > Raphicerus campestris. The sequence goes on from SJYW01052979.1 coordinate 339,525, forward strand.
TTGATTTTCACTTGCTGCTTTTAATTTTTTTCTTTATTATTTGTTTGATTAATATGTTTCTTGGCATGTTTCTCTTTGGATTTATACATTATGGAATTTTCTGCCCTTCTTGGACTTGATCGACTGTTTCGTTTCCCATGTTAGGAAAGATATGTACTATAATCTCTTCAAAAATTTATTCAGACCCTTTCTTTTACTCTTCTTCTGAGCCCTCATAATTTGAATGTTAGTGAATTTAATTGTGTCCCATAGATCTCTGAAACTATCCTCAGTTCCTGTCATTCTTTTGTCTTCATTCTGCTCTACAATAGTTGTTCCCATCATTTTATCTTCCAGCTCACCTATTTGTTTTTCTGTTATAGTTATTCTATTGACTCCTTCTAGATTGTTTTTAATTTCATTGTTTGTTTTGTTCGTTACTGTTTGCTTACTCATTCCTTTTAGGTCCATGTTAAATGTGTTAAATGATGCTTGCATTTTACCCATTGTATTTTCAAGATTTTAGATAATCTTTACTATCATTACTCTGAAATCTCGTTCAGCTAGTTTGCCTATTTCCATTGCATTTATTTGATCTTGCGTGTTTAAACTTTTTCCTTCATGTGCACAGTATTTCTTCTGTCTTTCATCTTACATAACATACTGTGTTTGAGGTCTCGATTCCTTGGGGTATAGGACAGTAGTTCCTCTTGCTTTTGGTCTCTGCTCTTGGTTAGTGAGGTTGGTCCAGGGGTTTGTGTAAGATTCATATTGGGAGAGACTCGTGCCTGTGTTCAAGTGAGAGGAGGTGAGTTTTACCCTCTGACGGCCAGGGATGTGTGAAGTGGTGTGTTTTGAGGTGTCTGTAGGAAGTCTGCCTGCTGATGATTGTGTCTGTGTTCTTGTCTTGCTTGCTGTTTGGGTGAGTTTTCTTGCTGTGCTGGCCTTGGGTACAGGTGGAGGTCTTCCTTGGAGTTCTCACTAACTAATAGTGCTTCAGGTCAGGAGTTCTCTGGCAGTCTTGTATCTTGGAATCAGCACTCCCACACCGGAAGCACTGGAATGATCTCTGGTCAAGGAACCAAGATGCCACAAGTTGTTTAGTAAGACAAGAAAGGGGATTAAAACAGACACATAAAACAAACAAACAAAAATATCCGAAAACAAAACAAAACAAAAAAGGAAACAAAAAATGAATCCCAGAAAAATTGTAAATGAAAAATCAGACAAATAGAAATAAAAACAATGGTACAAACACACATACATATATATACACAAACAAAACCAAAACATTCCAATAAAATTATGTACAAGAGAGTAACCTGGTGAAAAAAGGAAACAAAAAATGATATCAACCAATTAAAAACAAAATTAACTAAAACACAAAGCAGGAAACAAAGCTGAGAGCCAACTGAAGAATAAAGCAAAGCAAAACAAACAAACAAACAAACTAGGAAATATACTGAAAAGAGAAAAAAAATAGAAGAAATTAAAGTTTTTTAAAGTATATTAAAATATTTAAATATCTTAGAGAATATTTACTGCAACAAAAGAAAAACAAAGAAAAAAAGAGAGCCAAAAAGAAAGAAGAAAAATAACAACACAGAACTTCAAAAAGCCAGCAAAAATAGTACAAGTGTGATTTTAAAAATAAATTATCAAAATTGAAGTAATAATAACAAGAAAAAAACAGAAGGAAAAAAAAAGAGAGTGAGAGAAAAAATCCAGAACCAACTAGAGAACGAATCAAAGTAGAAGAACAACTATTTCTCTAAGGTCTCAGTTGCCAGCATCCTTTCCCTCACTGTGAGCCACAGCCCATCACCACCTCCCTAACAGACCCTCCAATACTGTGAGGGAGGAAGTGGTTTCATCTTTGGACCTGATCTGGGGACAGCTGAGACTCTAATCTGGCTCTACTCTTTCATTTTTGTGCCTTCAATGTCCACAGCTGCTTGAGTTAAGGCATTTTCTTTTGTGCAAACACTCATCTTTTGATATATCCCATAGACAATCTACCTAGTTGAACATGTAGATTTAATATGAAGCTTACACAGCTGGTAGGAAGGTTTTTAATCCTCTTTCTTAACCACTCTACCCCTGTAGCTCCATTGTGGCTTTAATCCTACCTCTGCATGTGGGTCATCCACAACTCTGCTCCTGAGGCTGTCCTGGAAACTTGGGTGTGTCCCAGTGAGAACCAGGCATGAAGGTGCCATGGCTGCTAGAATCATATGAACCCTGGTGGGATCAGGTGCACAGGGAAGCTGGAGGACTTAGGTACAAGAGATATGACATTATCGTGATTCTTTTCTAGCCTCTGGCAGCTCTGTCCCAGTGAGAACAAAGCTTGGTGGTGGCATGACTGCTTGGATCGCAGAATCTCAGTGACACCAGGTGCACAGTGAAGCAGAAGATATGGTTCTCCTAGGATATTTTCATAGTCTCTGGCAGCTGACATTCAAAGAACATCCCTGGCTGGCCCTTTTCTACTGCTCTCTGCATCAGGCACTCAAAGGGCCACCCTCTCAGAGGTCTTTCTCTGTTGATCAACTGCTGGTACCAGCATCTGGGGAGAGAGAGGCTACAGTGATGGTTGCATCTATTGTGCATGAGTCTGCAGTAGCACCCTGCCTCCATTGCTGCCTAGATTTCCTCCAAAGACATTCCCCACCACAGTCTCCTTCTGCCTGTCCCTTTAGGTTGCCTTCCTGCAGTCAACAGCAGTCCTCACACCAGGATTTTTCTCCTATTTTCACACTATAGTTCCCAACTGCTGCACATTCCAGTGGACTTTCATCCCTGTCCAGGGTATATAAGAGTGATAGTCGCTCAGTCATGCCTGACTCTCTGCAATCCCATGGACTGTAGCCTGTCAGGCTCCTATGTCCATGGAATTTTCCAGGCAAGATTACTGTAGTGGGGGTACATAGTTTGGGTCTTCCTCCATTCAGACTGCCACAGATGAGCTACTTCACTCTCTGACAGTCTCAAATGCTTTCTCTTTTTGGCAACAAATTGCACTGATGTGGGGATCTTACCTCTCCTCAGCTCCCACACCATCCATGTGCAGGTCTGCTCCCTCTTACATATCTCTCTTTTAACCTTTTTTTATAGGTCGTACCAAGTTTTGCATGGATATATATTTCTTATAATTAGGGACTACTCTGTCACTTCTCAACTGGTGCTCTGTGAGATGTTCTGTAACTGAAGATATATTCATGATGCATCCTTGGAGTGAAATACACTCCACATCCACCAAGTCTTCCACCACCTTGTCCTTCTATTTTGTTAATGTTTATTTTAAATTGAAACATGGTTGTTTTCAATGTGTTAGTTTTAAGTGTATAACACAGTGATTTAATTATATATAAGACATTTATCTATTCTTCTTCAAGTGATTTTCCCATTAGATTTTTACAAAATATTGAGCGTCATTCCCTGACCTGCACAGTAGGTCCATGATAGTTCTCTATTTTAAATATACCAGTGAGTACATATCAGTCCCACACTCCCAATATATCCCTCTCCCCAACCCATCTTTACCCTGGAACAAAAAAACATTCCTGGATCTATTTTGTTTTGTAAATAAATTCACTTGTATTATTTAATTCCACATGTTAGGTGATATCATATGATATTTGCCTTTCCCTATCTGACTAACATAGTGTGTTAATCTCCTGGTCCATCTATGTTGCTGCAAATGGTATTATTTCATTCTTTTTAAGGGCTGAGTAACACTTCTTTGTGTGGATATATACACAATGGGAGATATATATACATATATATAATATTCTTTATTCATTCATCTGTCAATGGACATTTAGGTTGCTTCCGTGTTTTCATTATTGTGAACAATGCCGCAATGAACATTGGGATGCATGTATCATTTTGAATTATGGTTTTCTCTGGGTACAAACACAGGAGTGGGATACCTGGGTCATATTATGGTCCTACTTTTAGTTTTTAAAGAACTTCCATACTGTTCTCCATAGTTTCTGTACCAACTTACATTTACAAAACAATGGCAGACAGTTCACTTTTCTTCAGATCTTATTGCTTGACAGTTTTTTGATGATGGTCATTCTGCCTGCTAGGTGATAAGTCATTGAAGTTTTGATTTACATTTCTCTAGTAATTTACAATGGTGAACATCTTTTCACGCACCTGATAGCTATCTGTATGTCTTTGAAAAACTATCACTCCTTCAAATATTTTAATTTGTTTTTGACTTCCCTGGTGGCTCAGACAGTAAAGAATCTGTCTGAAATACAGGAGACCCGTGTTCAATCCCTGGGTTGGGAAGATCCCCTGGAGAAGGGAATGGCTACCTATTCCACAATATTCTTGCCTGGAGAATTCCATGGACAAAGGAACTTGATGGGCTACAGTCCATGGGGTCAGAAAGAGTCAGACATGACTATATAACTAACACTTTCTATTTAAGTTTTCTGTGATTTTTTAATTAGGTTGTTTGTTTTGTTTTTCATATTGAGCTGCATGAGTTATTTATCACATCCTTTGCAAATATTTTCTCCCATTCTGTGAATTTGCCTTTTCATTTTCTTTATGGTTTCCTTAAAACTTCTGAGTTTAATGAGGTCCCATTTGTTTATTTTGTTTTTATTTCCATTATTCTAGGAGATAGCTTGGAAAGGATATTGCTGTGATTTAGTTTAAAGACTCTCTTTACTATGTTTTCCTCTAAGAGTTTTATATTCAGTCTTATGTTTAGGTCTTTCATTCATTTGGAGTGTATTTTTGTGTATGATACTAAAAAATGGTCTATTTTCATTCACTTGCATTTATCTGTCCAATTTCCCCAGCACCATTTGTTGATTAGACTGCATTACCTCCATTGCATCCTTTGTCATAGATTAATTGACATAGGTGTGTGTGTTTCTTCCTGGGCTTTCAGTCTCATTCCATTGATTTATATTTCTGTTTTTGTGCCTGTTTCATACTGTTTTGATTACTTTAACTTTGTAGCATAATCTGAGGTCAGGGATCCTGATTCCTTTCTTAAGATTGCTTTGACTATTCAGGGCCTTTTGTATCTCCATACAAATTTTAGGATTGGTTTTGCTCTAGTTGTATGAAAAATACTATTTTCAGTTTCATAGGTATTGTACTGATTCTATAAATTGCCATGGGTAGTATAAACATTTTGGCAATATTGATTGGATGTGACAATTCAAGAACATGCTACATTTTCCCATCAGTTTATAATATCTTCACTTCTTCCATCAGCAAATTAAAGTTTTCAGGTACAAGTTTTTTCTTATCCTTAGGTATGTTGCTGCAGCTAAGTCACTCAGTCATGTCCAACTCTGTGCGACCCCATAGAGAGCAGCCCACCAGACTCCACTGTCCCTGGGGTTCTCCAGGCAAGAACACAGGAGTGGGTTGCCATAGACATTACTTTGCCAACAAAGGTCTATCTAGTCAAGGCTATGGTTTTTCCAGTAGTCATGTATGGATGTGAGAGTTAGACTGTGAAGAAAGCTGAACACTGAAGAATTGATGCTTTTGAACTGTGGTGTTGGAGAAGACTCTTGGGAGTCCCTTGGACTGCAAGGAGATCCAACGAATCCATTCTGAAGGAGATCAGCCCTGGGTTTTTTTGTTTGTTTGTTTGTTTTGGAAGGAATGATGCTAAAGCTGAAACTCCAGTACTTTGGTCACCTCATGCGAAGAATTGACTCATTGGAAAAGATTCTGATGCTGGGAGGGATTGGGGGCAGGAGGACAAGGGGACGACAGAGGATGAGATGGCTGAATGGCATCACCAACTCGATGGACGGACGTGAGTGTGAGTGAACTCCGGGAGGGAGTTGGTGATGAACAGGGAGGCCTGGCATGTTGCGATTCATGGGGTCACAAAGAGTCAGAGATGACTGAGCGACTGAACTGAACTAGGTATGTTTATCCCTAGGTATTTATTCTTTTAGATACAATAGTAAGTGGAATTGCTTCCTTACTTTCACTTTATGATCTTTCTATTTGTTTTTCTTTTCTGCCTTAGAAAATGTAGCTACTTTTTATACATGTAAAGATGTTCTTACAACTAAACAGAGGAAGATGCAAAGTTCCAATGATCACTTCATCCATTTCTAGGCTAGGTCATGTTATCTTAGTCACAGTCCCAATTATTTACTTATTTATTTATTTAATTGGAGGATAATTACTTAACAAGGTTGTGTTGATTTCTGCCATACAATGACACAAATATGTCAAAGCTATGTATATTTATGTACATGTGTGAATGCATATATGTATACACACAATATATATATATACACATATTGAGTATGCTCCTGCTCCCCTCATTCTACCACTCTAGGTCATGTCAGAGGGCCAGGCAGGCTCCTTGCATTATATAGAAGCTTCACACTATACAACACACAGCAGTGTATGTATGTCAATTCAATGCTACATTATCAATTCATCCTATCCTCTCCTCCCCTTAGTGTGTCCACAAGTTTGTTCTCTATATCTGTATCTCCATTCATGCCCTGCAAATAGATTTATCAGTACCATTTTTCTAAATTTCATATAAGTATGTTAATATATAACACTTGTTTTTCTCTTTTTGGCTTATTTCACTTTGTATAACAGGCTCTAGGTTCATCTACTTGACTTCAACTGATTCACTTTAATTCCGTTATGTGGCCAAGTAATATTCTATCACATACATGTATCACTTCTTTTTTTATCCATTTTTCTGTTGATGAATATTTAGGTTGCTTCCAAGTCCTGGTTAATATAAATAGTGCTTTGATTGAGGTATATATACTTTATATGAGCTATGGTTTTCTCAGGGTATATTCCTGATGCCTCAGCAGTAAGAATCTGCATACAGTTCAGTCGCTGCAGGAAATGTGGATTCATTCCCTAGGTGGAGAAGATCCCCTGGAGGAGAGTAGGGAAACCCACTCAAGGATTCTTGCCTGGAGAAACCCATGAACAGAGGAGCCCAGAGGGTTACAGTCCATAGGGTCGAAAAGAGTCAGACACAACTAAAGCAACTTAGCACACACGTGTATGAATGCCCATGAATGAAATTATACTGTCATATTATAGTTTTATTTCTAGTTTTTAAAAGAAATTTCTATAATGTTTTCCATAGGCTGTATCAATTTGTATTTCCCAAATCAGGCAAGATAGTTCCCTTATCTCTACATCCTCTCCAGCATTTACTGTTTGTAGATTTTTTTGATGATGGTCATTCTGATTGGTGGAAAGTGATACCTCATTATACTTTTGATTGCATTCCGCTGGTAAAGAGCAATATTGAGCATATTTCCATGTGTTTGCTGGCCATCTGTATTTCTTCTTTGGAGAAACTTCTGTTTAGATCTTTCTCCTAATTTTTGATTGGGCTGTTTTTCTGATACTGAACTGCATGAAATATTTATTTACTCTGGAAACTAATCCTTTCTCAGTTGTTTCATTTGCCATTATTTTCTCCCAATCTGAGTCTATCTTTTCATCTTGCTAATATATTCCCTTGTTGTGCAAAAACTTTTAAGTTTAATTAGGTCTGACTTGTTTATTTTTTAAATTTATTTATTTTAATTGGAGGCTAATTACTTTACAATATTGTAGTGGTTTTGCTATATGTTGAAGTGAATCATCCATGGGTATACATGTATTATAATTCCATTACTCTAGGAGATGGGTCATAGAAGATATTACCTCAGTTTTTTTCACAATATTCAGCCTGTTTTCCTCTACAAGTGTTATTGTTTCTCAACTTTAAGTTTCTAACCCATTTTTTGTTTATTTTTTGTGTATGGTACTACGGAGTATTCTGGTTTCATTTTTTACATGAGGCTGTCCAGCTTTTCCAGCACTACTCATTGACAAACTGTTCTCTTCATTGTTTCCTCTTTCCTTCCTCAAATTTAAAGTGCTCATAGGTGCATAGATTTACCTCTGGGCTTTCTAATTGTTCTTTTGTGCCAGCACCATACTGTCTTGATTACTGGAACTTTGTAGTGTGAAGACTGGAAGGCTAACTTCTTCAGCCCTTTTTCTCTTTCTCAAGATGTCTATGGCTATTTGGGGCCTTTTTCATTTCCACACAAATGGTATAAATTTTTTTGTTTCAATTCTACGAAAAAATCTCATTGATAATTTGATAGGGCTTACTTTGAATCTCTAGATTGCTTTGCACAGTATAGTCATTTTCAAAATATCCATTCTTCCCATCTAAGTGGATGGTGTATCTCATCATCTGTTTATATCATCTTTAATTTCTTTCATCAGTGTCATGGTTTTCTGCATACAAATCTTTTATCTCTTTAGGAAGGTTTATATTCCTAGATATTTTATTCTTTTTTAAAAAATTATGAATGGTGTTGTTTCATTAATTTCTTTTTCTGATTTTTCATTGTTAGTGTAAAGAAATGCAATGTATTTATGTTCATTAATTTTGTACCCTGTGGCTTTACAAAATCAATTGATTAGCTCTAGTAATTTCCTGGTAACATCTTCAGAGTTTTCTATGTTTACAATTATGTCATCTTTAAATAGTGACAGTTTGACTTCTTTTCCAAAATGTATTCCTTTCATTTATTTATTTTTTCTTTTCTAATTGCTATAGTTAGGACTTCCAAAAGTATATTGAATAATAGTGGTGACAGTGAGCACCTTTGCCTTGTCGCTAATCTTAGAGGAAGACCTTTCAATGTTTCACCATTGAGAATAATGTTTGTTGTGGGCTTGTTGTATACGTCCTTTATTATATTGAAGTAGGTTTCTTCTATGCCCATTTTCTTGAGAACTTATTTTATCATAAATGGGTTTTTAATTTTGTGGAGAGCTTTCTCTAATGAAATGTCACAAGGTCTTATCTTTCCAATTGTTAATATGATGTATCATGCTGATTGATTTGCATATGTTGAAGAATCTTTGCATCTCTGGGATAAAACCCACTTGGTCTGGGTTTTAATGTTTTGTTCAATTCAGTTTGCTAGAATTTTGCTGATGATTTTTGAATCTATGTTTATCAATGATATTGACCTGTAATATTATTCTTGTGTGTGTGATGGCTTTTTGTGGTTTTGGTTTCAGGATGATGGTGATCTTATATCAGTTTGGGGTTTTCATCCCTCTGAAATTTTTTTGGAATGAAGCCATTTGAGTTGGATGTGTATTAGTTCTTTCCTAAACATTTGATAAAATTCACCTGTGATGCCACCTGGCCCTGGGCTTTTGTTTGTTTTAAGAATTTTGATCAGTTTCCATTTCAATGTTTGTGATCGGTATGTCCATATCTTTCTTACTTGTTTAATCTTGGAAGGTTGTACTTTTCTAAAAATGTGTCTATCTCTTCCCAGTTGACCATTTTATTGGTGTATAGCTGCTTACAGTAGTGTCTTATGAGCTTTTGTATTTCTATGTTGTTTGCTTCTATGTTGTCTGTAACTTCTTTTCCATTTCAAATTTTGTTGATTTGAGTCCTCTTCTTTTTCTTTTTTTCTGATGAATCTGGCTAATTGTTGGTCAATTTTGTTTATCTTCTCAGAGAACCAGCTTTTAGTTTTATTGATCTTTGCTATTGTTTCCTTCATTTCTTTCTCTTTTATTTCTCTTCTGATATTTATTATATCTTTCCTACTACTAACTTTGGGGGTTTTGTTCATCTTTTTCTAACTATTTTTTAGGTGAAAGGTTAGGCTGTTTATTTGATGTTGTTCTTATTTCCTGAGGCAGGCTTATACTGCTATAAACTTCCTTCTTAGTACCTCTTGCTGCATATGACAGATTTTTGGGTTATCATGCTTTAGTTGTCATTTGTTTCTAGGTAATTTTTAATTTCTTCTTTGATTTTTCAGTGTCCTCATAGCTATGTAGTAGTGTATCATATTGTTTAGCCTCAATGTGTTTAAGATATTTACAGTTTAGTTTTGTTTTGTTTTCCTGTCAGTCAGTTCAGTTGCTCAGTCATGTCCCACTCTTTGTGACCTCATAAATTGCAATGCAAAGAAATAGAGGAAAAGAACAGAATGGGAAAGACTAGAGCTCTCTTCAAGAAAATTAGATATCCAGGGAGCATTTCATGCAAAGGTGGGCTTGATAAAGGACAGAGATAGTCTGGACCTAACAGAAGCTGAAGATATTAAGAAGAGGGCACAAGAATACACGGAAGAACTATACAAAAAAGATATTCAAGACCCAGATATTCATGAAGATGTGATCACTCATCTAGAGCCAGACATCTTGGAATATGAAGTCAAGTGGGCCTTAGAAAGCATCACTACAAACAAAGCTAGTGGAGGTGATGGAATTCCAGTTGAGCTGTTTCAAATCCTGAAAGATGATGCTGTGAAAGTGCTGAACTCAATATGCCAGCAAATTTGGAAAACTCANTGCTGGGAGGGATTGGGGGCAGGAGGATAAGGGGACGACCGAGGATGAGATGGCTGGATGGCATCACGGACTCGATGGACGTTAGTCTGAGTGAACTCCAAGAGATGGTGATGAACAGGGAGGCCTGGCGTGCTGTGATACATGGGGTCGCAAATAGTCGGACACAACTGAGCGACTGAACTGAACCTGCATATCCACAGATATATACTGAGTGGTTTTATCTACATATCTATAAATACATACAGAGGAGCCTACTAAGCTACAGTCCATGGGGTCACAAAGAGTAGGATGTGACTGAGCAACTGACACACACACATCTGCATATCTGAAGTTTGTTGATATTTCTTCCAGCAGTCTTGTTCCCGTCTGTGTTTCATCCAGCCTGATATTTCACAAGATATTCTCCGCATATAAGTTAAGTAACCAGGGTGACAATATTGTATTCTTTCCCAATTTTGAACCAGTCACCTGTTCCATGTCTAATTCTGTTGCTTCTTGACCCATATACAGCATTATTCCATTCACAGAAAAGTAGTAATCATTGACACAAGTGAATAGAAAGCATGTTTCTTTTCCTTTATATTTGATCTTAGACAAAATTGACATTTAAAATTATTTAATAATATTAATTAGATAACTTTAATATGCAAAGTAGTTTATATACTTGATTTACTTAAAGTCTTAAAGTCTATAACATATACCTGGAACCATGGACTTTAATTCTGTGCATGCATTCTAATAAAAGCATTATGATTATTCATATCATGTCAATCGTTCCCCACTCTTTTGTGACCATACAGACTATAACCTGCCAGCCTCTTCTGTCCATGGGGTTCTCCAGGCAAGAATACTGGAGTGGGTTTCCATTTCCTACTCCAGGTCATCTTCCTGACCAAGGGATTGAACTTCAGTATCTGATATCTCTTGCATTGACAGACCGGTTCCTTACTATTATAGACACTTCAGTTCAGTTCGGTTCAATTCAGACTCTCAAGAATCTTCTCCAACACCACAGTTCAAAAGCATCAATTCTTCAGTGCTCAGCCTTCTTCACAGTCCAACTCTCACATACATACATGACCACTGGAAAAACCATAGCCTTGACTAGACAAACTTTAGTTTGCAAACTAATGTCTCTGCTTTTGAATCTGCTATCTAAGTTAGTCACAACTTTTCTTCCAAGGAGTAAGCGTCTTTTAATTTCATGGTTGCAGTCACCATCTGCAGTGATTTTGGAGCCCCCCAAAAATAAACTCTGACACTGTTTCCACTGTTTCTCCATCCATTTCCCATGGAGTGATGGGACCAGATGCCATGATTTTCATTTTCTGAATGTTGAGCTTTAAGCCAACATTTTCTGTCTCCTCTTTCACTTTCATCATGAGGATTTTTAGTTCCTCTTCACTTTCTGCCATAAGGGTGGTGTCATCTGCATATCTGAGGTTATTGATATTTCTACCAGCAATCTTGACTCCAGCTTGTGCTTCTTCCAGTCCAGCGTTTCTCATGATGTACTCTGCATAAAAGTTAAATAAGCAGGGTGACAATATACAGCCTTGAGATACTCCTTTTCCTATTTGGAGCCAGTCTCTTGTTCCATGTTCAGTTCTAACTGTTGGTTCCTGACCTGCATACAGATTTCTCAAGAGGCAGGTTAGGTCGTCTGGTATTCCCATCTCTCTCAGAATTTTTCACAATTTATTGTTATCCACACAATCAAAGGCTTTGGCATAGTCAATAAAGCAGAAATAGATGTTTTTCTGGAACTCTCTTACTTTTTCCATGACCTAGCGGATGTTGGCAATTTGATCTCTGATTTCTCTGCATTTCCTAAAACCAGTTTGAACATCTGGAAGTTCATGGTTCACATATTGCTGAAGCCTTGCTTGGAGAATTTTGAGAATTACTTTACTAGTGTGTGAGATGAGTGCAACTGTACAGTCGTTTGAGCATTCTTTGTCATTGCCTTTGTTTGGGATTAGAACGAAAACTGACCTTTTCCAGTTCTATGGCCACTGCTGAGTTTTCCAAATTTGCTGACATATTGAGTGCAGCACTTTCACAGCATCATCTTTCAGGATTTGAAATAGCTCTACTGGAATTTCATCACTTCCACTAGCTTTGTTCGTAGTGATACTTTCTAAGGCCCGCTTGATTTCACATTCCAAGATGTCTGGCTCTAGATGAGTGATCACAGCATCATGATTATCCAGGTCGTGAAGATCTTTTTTGTACAGTTCTGTGTATTCTTGCCATCTCTTCTTAATATCTTCTGCTTCTGTTAGGTCCATACCATTTCTGTTCTTTGCATGAAATGTTCCCTTGGTATCTCTAATTTTTTTGAAGAGATCTCTAGTCTTTCCCATTCTGTTGTTTTCCTCTATTTCTTGGCATTGATTGCTGTAGAACGTTTTCTTATCTCTTCTTGCTATTCTTTGGAATTCTGCATTCAGATGGTTATACCTTTCCTTTTCTCCTTGGCTTTTTGCTTCTCTTCTTGGGCTCTATTTATTCAAACATCCCATACCCTAACCAATCTTCAGTCTTAACACACCATAGCTTTCCTATCTAGAATGCTCTTCCTTCCCAGTTTTTATTAAATAAATTCTTTAGACCTGAGCCTGGTTATCAGCTAATTTAGGAATTGATGCTTTTGAACTGTGGTGCTAGAGAAGACCCTTGAGAGTCCCTTGAAGTGCAAGGCGACCAAACCAGTTAATCTTAAAGAAAATCAGTCCTGAATATTCATTGGAAGGACTGATGCTTAAGCTGAAGCTCCAATATTTTGGCCACCTGAAGTGAAGAACTAACTCAATGGAAGAGACCCTGATGCTAGGAAACATTGAAAGTATACCATGATCTTAGTTTTTTGAATGTTGAGTTTTAAGCCAATTTTTTTTCACTCTCCTCTTTCACTTTCATCAAGAGATTCTTTAGTTCTTCTTTGCTTTCTGCAATAAGGGTAGTGTCACCTGCGTATCTGAGGTTATTGATACTTCTCCCAGCAGTCTTGATGTTAGCTTCTGCTTCATACAGCCTGGCATTTCTCATGATACACTCTGCATATAAGTTAAGTAAGCAGGTGACAACATACAACCTTGACACTCTCGGTTTCCCTATTTAGAATCAGTCTGTTGTTCATATCCAGTTCTAACTGTTACTTCTTGACAGGCAAACAGATTTCTCAGGGAGCAGATTAGGTGGCCTGGTATTTCCATCTCTTGAAGAATTTTCCACAGTTTGTTGTGATTTATACAGTCAAAGGTTTTGGTGTCATCAATAAAGCAGAAGTATTATGTTTTTTCTGGAACTCTCTTGCTTTTTCGATGATCCAACAGATATTGGCACATTGATCTCTGGTTCCTCTACCTTTATTAAATCCAGCTTGAACATTTGGAAGTTCTCAGTTCATGTTGAAGCTTGGCTTGGACAATTTTGATCATTACTTTGCCAGTGAGTGAGATGAGTGCAATTGTGAGGTAGTTTGAAAATTCTTTGGCCTTGTCTTTCTTTGAGATTGGAATGAAAACTGACCTTTTCCAGTTCATCTTTTAGCATTTGAAATAGCTCAACTGTAATTATATGACCTCCACTAGATTTGTTCTTAGTGATGCTTTATTAGGTCCGTTTGACTTCACATTCCAGGATGTCTGAGTCTAGATAAGTGATTATACCAATGTGGCTCTCTGGGTTATGAAAATCATTTTTGTATAGGTCCTCTGTGTATTCTTGCCACCTTTTCTTAGTATCTTCTGCTTCTCTTAGGGCCATATTATATCTGTCTTTTATTGTGCACATCTTTGCATGAAATATTCCCTTGATATCGCTAATTTTCTTGAAAAAATCTCTAGTCTTTCTCACTCTATTGTTTTCCTCCATCACTTTGCATTGATCACTGAGTAAAGTTTTTATTATTATTATTATTATTATTATCTCTTAGCACTATTCTTTGAAACTCTACATTCAAATGGGTATATCTTTCATTTTTTTCCTTTGTCTTTAGCATTTCTTCTTTTCTCAGCTATTTGTAAGGCTTCCTCTGACAACTGTTTTGCCTTATTAAATTTATCTTAGGTATGGTCTTGATCACTGCCTCCTGTTCAGTGTCACTAACCTCTCAGTCCATAGTTCTTCAGTAATTCTCCAATTAGATATAATCCCTTGAATCTCTTTGTTAATTTTACTGTATAATCATAACGGATTTGATTTAGGTCATATCCAAATGGTCTGGGGTTTCCCTGTTAGCTCCACTGGCAAAGAATCCACCTGCAATGCAGGAGACACCAGTTCAATTCCTGGGATAGAAATATCTTCTGGAAAAGGGATAAGTTATGCCTTTCAGTATTCTTGGGCTTACCTTTTGGCTCAGCTGGTAAAGAATCCACCTACAGTGCTGGAGACCTAGGTTCAATTCCTGCATTTGGAAGATCCTCTGGAGAAGGGAAAAGCTATCTACTCCAGTATTCTAACCTGGATGGTTCCAAATAGGAACAGGAGCACATCAAGGCTGTGTATTGTCATCCTGCTTATTTAACTTATATGCAGAGTACATCATGAGAAACGCTGGACCGGAAGAAGCACAAGCTGGAGTCAAGATTGCCAGGAGAAATATCAATAACCTCAGATATGCAGATGACACCACCCTTATGACAGAAAGTGAAGAGGAACTAAAAACCTCTTGATGAACGTGAAAATGGAGAGTGAAAAAGGTGGCTTAAATCTCAACATTCAGAAAATGAAGATCATGGCATCTGTTCCCATCACTTCATGGGAAATAGATGGAGAAACAGTGTAAACAGTGTCAGACTTTATTTTGGTGGTCTCCAAAATCACTGCAGATGGTGAAATTAAATGACGGTTATTCCTTGGAAGAAAAATCTATGACCAACCTAGATAGCATATTGAGAAGCAAAGGTCCATCTAGTCAAGGCTATAGTTTTTCCAGTGGTCATGTATGAATGTAAGAGTTGGACTGTGAAGAAAGCTGAATGCTGAAGAATTGATTCTTTTGAACTGTAGTGTTGGAGAAGACTCTTGAGAGTCGCTTGGACTGCAAGGGGACCCAATCAGTCCATTCTGAAGGAGATCAACCTTTGGATTTCCTTGGAAGGAATGATGCTGAACCTGAAACTCCAGTTCTTTGGCCACCTCATGTGAAGTTGACTTATTGGAAAAGACTCTGATGCTGGGAGAGATTGGGGGCAGGAGGAGAAGGGGACACCAGAGGATGAGATGGCTGGATGGCATCACTGATTCAATGAACATGAATCTGAGTAAACTCCAGGAGTTGGTGATGGACAGAGAGGCCTGGCGTGCTGCAATTCATGGGGTCGCAAAGAGTCGGACATGACTGAGTGACTGAACTGAACTGAACTAATACAGTATCTGGGGTCACAAAGAGTCCTGCATGACTGAGAGACTTTCACATTCATAACTGAATGGGCTAGTGGTTTTCCCTACTTTCTTCAATTTAACTCTGAATTTTGCAATAAGAAGTTCATAATCTGAGCCACAATCAGTTTCCAGCCTTGTTTTTGCTGACTGTATAGTGCTTCTCCATCTTTGGCTGCAAAGAATATAATCTATGTGATTTTGGTGTTGACCATCTGGTGATGTTCATGTGTAGAGTGAGTCATCTCTTGTGCTGTTGGAAGAGGGTGTTTGTTATCACCAGTGTGTTCTCTTGGCAAAACTGTATGGTCAAGGACTTCCTTGATAGCTCAGTTTGTAAAGAATGCCTGCCTCACTTCATTCTGTACTCCAAAGCCAAATTTGTCTGTTACTCCAGGCATTTATTGACTTCCTACTTTTGCATTCCAGTTGCCTCTGATGAAAAAGACATCATTTTTTGAGTGTTAGTTCTAGAAGGTCTTGTAGATCTTCATAGAGCAGTTCAAATTCAGCTTCTTTAGCATTAACGGTTTAGGAAAAGACTTGGATTACTGTGATACTAAGTTTTTTACCTTGGAAATGAACAGAGTACATTCTGCCATTTTTGAGATTGCACCCAAGTGCTGCATTTTGGGCCCTTTGTTGAATATGAGGGCTACTTCATTTCTTCTAAGGGATTCTTGCCTACAGTAGTAGACATAATGGTCATCTGAATTAAATTCTCCCATTCCAGTCCATTTTAGTTCACTGATTCCTAAAATTTCAGTGTTCACTCTTGCTATCTCCTGTTTGACCACTTCCAACTTGCCTCGATTCATGGACCTAATATTCCATGTTCCTATGCAATATTATTCTTTACAGCATCAGACTTTACTTCCACCACCAGTCACATCCACAGCTAGACATTGCTTTTGCTTTGGTTTCATCTCTTCATTCTTTCTTGAGTTATTTCTCCACTCTTCTCTAGTAGCATATTGGGCACCTACCTACCTGAGGAGTTCATCCTCAGTGTCCTATCTTTTTGCCTTTTCATACTGTTCATGGGATTCTCAAGGCAGGAATACTGCAGTGGTTTGACTACATATTGTGAAAACTCTCCACCATGACCTGTCCATCTTGGGTGAACCTACATGGTATGGCTCACAGCTTCACTGAGTTAGGCAAGGTTGTGCTATATGAGATCAGTTTGATTACCTTTATGTGTTGTGGTTTTCATCCTGTCTGCCCTCTCATAAGGATAAGAGGCTTCTGTAAGCTTCCTGATGGGAGAGACTGACTGTGGGGGAAACTGGGTTTTGTTCTGATGGTCAGGGTCATGGATGGAGCTGTTTTCCTTCCTTGTTGTTTGACCTGAGAGGAAATTGTGGTGGAGGTAAGGAAGATAATGGCGACCTCCTTCAAAATGTCCTGTGCACACACTACCACACACACTGCCCCTGACCCTGCACCAGGCCTCCATCAACCCATGCCTCCACTGGAGACTCTGGGTCACTCACAGGCAAGTCTAGGTCAGTCTCTTGTGGAATCACTGCTCCTTTCTCCTGGGTACTGGTTCCGAGGAGCTCTTCACTACCACATCTTGATACAATTAATTCTTCAGTGCTAAGCCTTCTTTATGGCCTTACTCTCACATCTGTACATGACCACTGGTCCACTGGTGTGCACAAGGTTTTGTTTGTGCCCCCCAAGTGTCTGTTTCCCCAGTTCTGGGTAAGTTCTGTAATCAAATCCCACTGGCCTCCAAAGTCAAATTCCCTGGGGGTTCTCAGTTCCTTTGCCAGATACCCAGGTTGGGAAATCTTCTGTGGGTCCTATAACTTTCTTAACAGTATGAGAATTTCTTTGTTGTAATTGTTCTGCAGTTTGTGGGTCATATGCTCAGCAGCACTATGATGGGGTAAATGGCAACCTCCTCCAGGAGGGCTCATGACACACGTGTGTGACCTAGATCTACTGCACCCAGAGCCCTGCCCCTGTGGCAGGCCACTGCTGACCTGTACCTCCACAGGATACACTCAAACACTCAAAGACAGGTCTGGCTCAGTCTCTGTGGAGTCTCTGGGTCCTGGTGTGCACAAGGTCCTGTTTGAGCCCTCCAAGTATCTCTGATGGGTATGGCGTTTGATTCTAAACTTGATTTTGCCCCTCCCAACATCTTACTGGGGGTCCTCCTTTGCCCTTGAACATGGGGTATATTTTTTGGTGGGATCCAACATTCTCCTTATCAATGGTTGTTCAGCAGTGAGTTGTAATTTTGGAGTTCTCCCAGGAGAAGATGAACACACATCCTTTTACTCCACCATCCCTCGCCTGAGTCTGAGAAACTGTTATCAAGAGTAAATATTAAGCCTGGAAAGAGTTATCAAGAGTAAATATTAAGGACAAGAGTTTCTCATTGTTTGTTCCATAAATATATCATATTGTCAGTATCAGAATTAAGATGAATATTTATTTAAAGTGCATATGTATCAGCTTCCCCCAAGAACTGTTGGATAATTCTAGAATACAAGCTGTGCCTAGATGTTCAGTCATGTCTGACTTTTTGTGACACCACGGACTGTATAGTCTGCCAGGCTCCTCTGTTCCTGGGGATTCTCCCATCAAGAATACTGCAGTAGGTTTCCATGACCTTCTCCAGGAGAATACAAGCTAGAGACATGAATTTTTGCAAAGATCTTCATGAATTTTACAAACACCAAGGTTATGAAATTCACTGTAATAAAGTATGGCTGTGGACAATACATGAGAACATAAGAAAACATTATTTTTAAACCATGATTTATACGGCCAGGTTTCTTAGATAAAGTAGTAACTAAAATATCTTTATGTGATCATTTTGAGCTGAAAACATTATTCTGGAAGCATATAATTCCAGTTGTCATGTACAGATGTGAGAGTTGAGCCATAAAGAAAGCTGAGCAAGCACTGAAAAGTTGATTGTATCAAACTAGCACTGGAGAAGACTCTTGAGAGTTCTTTGAGGAATAAGTAGATCAAACCAGTCAATCAATCTTAAAGAAAATCAACCCTAAATATTCCTTGGAAGAACTAATGATGAAGCTGAAGAGCCACCAATGTGAAGAGTTGGCTCATTAGACACTGGGAAAGAATGAGGGCAGGAGAAGGGGTTGACAGAGGATTAAGTGTTTGGATGACAAACTGATTCAATGGACATGAATTTGATCAAACTCAGGGGGATAGTGAAGGGCAGGGAAGCCTGGCGTGCTGCTGTGTATGGAGTTACAAAGAATCAGACATGACTGAGTGACTGAGCAACAACAAAAATACTGTGATAGAAACAAAGTAGAGCTTTGTCTGGACAAGAAATAGTGTAGAGTGAGAGGGTTTGTCAGCAGAGGGATTGAGTAACTATTAAGTAATATAGTAATAATGAAGACACAGGGAAGTTTCAAAGGAGTGTTGCTACTTCTAAAAGCCATCAAGTTTAACTTAAAATTTAAGTTTTTTTGAACATTTAGCCTGTGTTTATTAAAAATGCTACATTAACATAATCTTCAATCATTTATTGTTACTGAATTAACATCAAAATCATTGTAATATAAATGCCTATTTTTTCAGAAATTAAAAATTTTCTCAACTCAACTCAATGTCCATTCTCAGGTGTGTCCTGGAATGTGAAGTCAAGTGGGCCTCAGAAAGCATCACTATAAACAAAGCTAGTGGAGGTGATGGAATTCCAGTTGAGCTGTTTCAAAACCTGGAAGATGATGCTGTGAAAGTGCTACACTCAATATGCCAGCAAATTTGGAAAACTCAGCAGTGGCCACAAGACTGGAAAAGGTCAGTTTTCATTCCAATCCCCCAAAAAAGGCAATGCCAAAGAGTACACAAGCTACCACACAATTGCACTCATCTCACATACTAGTAAAGTAATGCTCAAAATTCTCCAAGCCATGCTTCAGCAATACATGAACTTCCAAATGTTCAAGCTGGTTTTAGAAAAGGCAGAGGAACCAGAGATCAAATTGCCAACATCTGTTGGATCATGGAAAAAGCAAGAGAGTTCCAGAAAAACATATATTTCTGCTTTATTGACTATGCTAAAGCCTTTGACTGTGGGGATCACAATAAATTGTGGAAAATTCTCAAAGAAATGGAATGCCAGCCCACCTGACCTGCCTCTTGAGAAACCAATATGCAGGTCAGGAAGCAACAGTTAGAATTAGACAAGGAACAACATTGAATTCCTGGTTCCAAATAGGAAAAGGAGTACGTCAAGGCTGTATATTGTCACCCTGCTTATTTACCTTATATGCAGAGTACATCATGAGAAATGCGGGGCTGGAAGAAGCACAAGCTGGAATCAAGATTGCCAGAAGAAATAACAGTAACCTCAGATATGCAGATGACACTACCCTTATGGCAGAAAGTGAAGAGGAACTAAAAAAGGTCTTGATGAAAGTGAAAGTGGAGAGTGAAAAAGATGGCTTAAAGCTCAACATTCAGAAAATGAAGATCATGGCGTCTGGTCCCATCACTTCATGGGAAATAGATGGGGAAACAGTGGAAACAGTGTCAGACTTTATTTTGGGGGGCTGCAAAATCACTGTAGATGGTGACTGAAGCCATGAAATTAAAAGACGTTTACTCTTTAGAAGAAAGTTACGAACAACCTAGATAGCATGTTGAGAAGCAGAGACATTACTTTGCCAATGAAGGTCCGTCTAGTCAAGGGTATGTTTTTTTCCAGTAGTCATGTATGGATGTGAGAGTTGGACAGTGAAGAAAGCTGAGCGCTGAAGAATTGATGCTTTTGAACTGTGGTGTTGGAGAAGACTCTTGAGAGTCCCTTGGACTGTAAGGAGATCCAACCAGTCCATTCTGAAAGGGATCAGCCCTAGGATTTCTTTGGAAAGAATGATGCTAAAGCTGAAACTCCACTACTTTTGGCACCTCATGTGAAGAGTTGATTAATTGGGAAAGACTCTGATGCTGGGAGGGATTGGGGGCAGGAGAAGGGGACGACAGAAGATGAGATGGCATCACTGGCTCGATGGACGTGAATCTGAGTGAACTCCAGGAGTTGGTGATGGACAGGGATGCCTGGCGTGCTGCGTGCGATTCATGGGGTTTCAAAGAGTCGGACATGACTGAGCGACTTAACTGAACTGAAACGTAGATAGATATTGATGATTAGATAGATAAATGATAGATAGGAGTGAGGACTAATTTTCTTTTTGTGTTGCTATTTGTAGAATTATTTCTTTCATTTTAATTTAGTTCAGTTCAGTTGCTCAGTCATATCCAACTCTTTGTGATACCAAGGACTGCAACATACCAGGCTTCCCTGTCCATCACCAACTCCCAGAGCCTGCTCCTTCTTTTTAAATGCATGTAGAAAATGATGAATTTTATAGAAAAGTCGGAGTCACATCTGGCAAGCTATTTTTTGATTTACTGAACTTGGGATAGCTGCAAAAATATTTTCTCTTACAAATTTGTATAATCAATCATTTGTTGCTTTCTTTGCATACCAGAATTAGTTTTATATTACTAAGCTTTCTCTCCATTATATAGCATTAATATATGTCACAAAGCAATTCAGTTCAATTTTAAATTCAATAAAATTAAGAATATATTTATGAGCAGAAGTTCTTTGCTAATGCCTTTCTACTATATATACATACAGCAGCAAAGCCCTAGTCTTTAACCACCACAAGCTGTTAACTATACTTGAGATCTCCCCCAAGAAAAATAAGAAATTATGGAGTAACAAAATAGAGAATTCTGGAATTTGAACTGAAAGAAAAATTTTGTAAAGTATCAAAATTGGAAATCAGCACTCAATATTGATAGCAAGATCCAAAGAGAGCTTCATAATAAAGATGGATAAGTGACTTAAGTTTGGATAGACTTTGAATAATTTTTCACTTCTTCTATGGCCCCCAAAAAGTTTGAAAGCTGAAATGAGTGTGATTATGCAGGGATCAGTTAGGGGGTAGTTTATAATTTATACTTTTGAATGTCGGATTTTTATATATACCAGCTACTTAGCAAGAATGTAAGCCCTTTGAGCATCGAAATTAGGAAGGTAAAATTGATAATGGAAAGGTTATAAACTATGGAATCATAAAAACCTCACTTCTCAATCTTGTCTTGGCATTAATCAGCAAGGTTATATCTGGGAAATTTACTGGCATTCTTTGAGCTTGGGATTGGCTTTTTTTTTTTTTTAATGACAATGGGAATGTGTGCTTAGTTGTTCAATCGCGTCTAACTCTTTGCGACCCCATGGACCACACCAAGGTCCTCTGTTCATGGGATTTTCCAGACAAGAATACTGGAGTAGATAGCTATTCCCTTCTCCAGTGTATCTTCCCTACCCAGTGATCAAATCAAGGTCTTTACTATCTCTGCCACCAGGAAAACCAATGGGAATAATTAACCCTTTCTTGAAGGACTGTAGTAAAGATTTAATAAGAGTAATACTGTACAAGAAATAATGAGTAAAAATATATGACATTCCTTGGTGCAAGTATGTACATTGAACATAATAAGGGTGCATTATGTGTGATGTGGCTGAAAGAAAGATGATTCTGTAAGTAGTGGGACATTATTTTTTTTTTCAAGAATTTCAGGCACTTAAATCATTAAAATCAATAAATTTTTATCACCAAGGGCTGACTGTGGCTCAGAGCATGAACTCCTTATTGCAAAATTCAGACCTAAATTGAAGAAAGTAGGGAAAACCACTAGACCATCCAGGTATGACCTAAATCAAATCCCTTATGATTATATAGTGAAAGTGACAAATAGATTCAAGGGATTAAATCTGAGAGACAGAATGCCTGAAGAACTATGGACTGAGGGTTCCTGACATTGTACAGGAGCCAGTGATCAAGACCATCCTCAAGAAAAAAATGCAAAAAAGTTGTCTGAAGAGGCCTTACAAATACCTGAGTAAAGAAGAGAAGTGAAAGGCGAAGGAGAAATGGAAAGATATATTATAAATCTGCATGCAGAAAAAAACTGTCTTAAAACTCTACACTAAAAAAAAAAATCATGAAAATGAATAAAATTACACAAGGAGAACATGTGAAGGAAAATAGATTAAGGATAGAAACATGGAAATAATCACAATTACAGAGTGGGAAGAGGAGAAAAAAATCAGAAGAAAACATATAAGTAGTTAAAAGTATGGAACTACATGCTCAGGAGGGCATGGAAATAGTGAAGGCAACAGAACAGAAAATAGCAAAACACACAAAGTGTTCAACAGAGTCTAACGTGTTAGAGAAACCAGAAGCTGTAAAC
The DNA here is from genome assembly GCA_006410735.1 of Raphicerus campestris. NCBI lineage: Eukaryota > Metazoa > Chordata > Mammalia > Artiodactyla > Bovidae > Raphicerus > Raphicerus campestris. The sequence continues at coordinate 362,547 of SJYW01052979.1, forward strand.
ACTGAAAATATTCCATTGGATGGAGACCATCATTAAAGCTTCATAAGAACAGGTTCACCTGTGTGGCTGGGGAGAGAGACCAAAATTCAGGAAGCTTAAGAACGCAGGAAAGCTGAGGAAATGCAGGGAACTCCTACTGCTTTCAAGACTTCGTTGACAGTAGAAGAGAAAAAGCTAGGTAATTAGAAGGGATGCTGTGTTAAAAGTGAAAGAAGAGTCAGAAGCTTGAAACAGAAGTGTGGAGCAAAAACTAGCCTCCTTGGAGTGAGCTGAGAAGGTTTAGATAGAATGAAGTAAAAAGTGAATTGAGATATTTACACTGTGCATTGTTTAGAGGTAGGAGGTAGATCTGGCAGATCTTATATGCTTTATATAAGATCTTTACCACTTAGATATTTATATATCTTATGTGCTTATATAAGATCTTTACCACTAACCACAGGAACCATGATAAAATTTTCTTAGATAAACCATGGTCGTGGAGGCATATAGGAAGAAAAGTAAAAAGGAAGAGAGGGATGCAGCTTGTATTCTTTGTTTGAATAAATATCAGCAAAAAATGTATTACATTGAGATTAATTGTAAATATAGCCTATATTAAAATATTTAGTGCCTACATAGCATCCATAGAAAAAATTAAAAATAAAATTGGAAAAAGAGGAAAATCAAGGTGGAGAAGTAAGGGGATCTGGAGCTCATTGCTCCCTCCAAACTCACAAATACATCTATATGTGGGAAAAAAAATCTCATGGAAAATTAACTAGAAACTAACAGAAGAGTTCCTACAAAATGAAGCCTGTAAAAACTCCTACTTCCACATAATCTGGTAGGACAGG
>SJYW01052979.1:365222-403743 GCA_006410735.1 Raphicerus campestris
GGGGGGTGGGGGGGGGGGGAATCTATTCAGAAACTGTGCCACTGGGAAGGGAAAGCTGCTGCTGCTAAGTTGCTTCAGTCATGTCCAACCCTGTGCGACCCCATAGACGGCAGCCCACCAGGCTCCCCTGTCCCTGAGATTCTCCAGGCAAGAACACTGAAGTGGGTTGCCATTTCCTTATTCAATGCATGAAAGTGAAAACTGAAAGTGAAGTCATTCAGTCGTGTCCAACTCTTGGCGACCCCATGGACTACAGCCTACCAGTCTCTTCCATCCATGGGATTTTCCAGGCCAGAGTACTGGAATGGGTTGCCATTGCCTTCTCTTGGGAAGGGACTAAAAGGAAAAAGAAGATGACCTGGGCAGAGTGGGCAGGTCAAGCCACAGACAAAGTTTCCCAGTCCAAGGGATCCTAAGCAGAGTTAAAAAGATCCTGTGAATGTTTGGAGAATGTTAGGGCAGAAAGAAAGCCTGGTGAGGAGGAATACATGGATGCTTGCTCGCTTGCCATCAAACAGGACAGAGAAAAGTCCACCCCAGTAGCTGCAGCTCTACTGCACTCCCCAAACCAACCTGAGTAAATACTTAGATCGCACTCATTCCACACTACAGCTTCACAGTGTATCTCAAAACGCCAGCTCCTAGCAATAAGTTCAATCTAGAAATACAAAGTTTACTCCTGGGACCTGAAGTTTCTAGGTGGGATGATGGTGGCTATTTTTGGTAATTATCAAAACAGTGCCTCAGAAGCCCAGACTTTTGAGGGTGGTGTAGTCTCTTCAATTTCCATGAAAACAAAGCTCTGATTCACAGTTACAGTCAAGAAAATACTCCAGCCCCACCTGCTCCATACCATAAATTTGCCCTATGTCTGGGAGGACAACAGGGAAATAGATGTGACCTTGGACTGTGTCTGAGAGGAGCCACAGATATCTACATCATACCTGTAAGTATATAAACCTTACACTAGCACTCTCCTCCATTAGGGCAAAACTTCTAGTGTGCAAAGAATGAAAAACACACACTTAAAGGGAACTGAGTCACCTTGAGCCTGAACCTAAGGGGATCGTCTCTAGTAATACGGGAGCAGAACCAACCTGAGACAAGACCGTGACTGCCACTGAGCAGAGAACAAGTCTCACCTCACACATTGCACAGGCTCTAGTTTCTTCAACACTAGACACACTCCCATCAAGGTGATGTGGATGCCAGTCATACCTTTTCTCAGGATACGCTAGCTGCTATCACCTCTGTTTTCCCCTTTATCTCCTACCCTCAATCTTTCCTAGAACCAGGGTCTTTTCTAATGAGTCAGCTCTTCCCATAAGGTGGTCAAAGCATTGGAGCTTCAGTTTCAGCATCAGTCCTTCCAATGGATACTCAGGGTGATTTCTTTTAGGTTTGACTGGACTTGCTGTCCAAGGGACTCTCAAGAGTATTCCCTAACACCACAGTTCAAAAGCATCAATTCTTTGGCGTTCAGCTTTCTTTATGGTCAAACTCTCACATCATATATGACTACTGGAAAAAGCATAGCTTTGACTAGACAGACACCTGATGACAAAGTGATGCCTCTGTTTTTAATACACTGTCTAAGTTGCTCATAACTTTACTTCCAAGGAGCGTGCATCTTTTAATTTCATGGCTGCAATCACCATCTGCAGTGATTTTGGAGCCCAAGAAAATGAAGCCTGTCACTATTTTTATTGTTTCCCCATCTATCTATCATGAAGTGATGGGGCCAGATGCCATGATGTTCATTTATGAATGATGAGCTTTAATCCAGCTTTGTCACTCTCCTCTTTCATTTTAATCAATGGGATTCTAGTTCTTCACTTTCTGCCATAAAAGTGATGTCATCTGCATATCTGAGGTTATTGATATTTCTACCTGCAATCTTGATTCCAGCTTATGCTTCATCCAGCCTGGTATTTCTCATGATGTACTCTGCATGTAAGTTAAAAAAGCAGGGTGACAATATACAGCCTTGACATACTCCTTTCTCAATTTGGAATATAAGGATATTCCCATATAACAATACACTTTCAAAATCACAATAGGTAACTGTTTCACCTAAGTTGATAAATACAGAGAAAATTAAGTAAAATAAAAGGTAGAGGAGATACTTTCAATTGAAAAAGCAAGAGAAAAAATAATTAAACAGATAATCAGTGTACAGACTATGAGTTCAAACTTTGGTAATAAAATGCTAATGGAATTAAGAGAGAAAATTAATCTAAACACATATTTTTAAATGATTTTCCATAATGATGTATCATAGGATGTTGAATATAGTCCCTTGTGCTGCGCAATAGGACCATGCTGTTTATCTATTCTACATATGCAACACTTTGCATGTGCTAGACCCAAACTCATAATCTAATGCTTCCCTAAATTCTCCTCTGCTTTGGAAATTACAAAAATATTATCTATGTGTGTGTGAGTTTGTGTCTGTTTTTGAGGTAAGTTTTCATTTATCATATTTTAGATTCCACATATAAGTGATATCATATGGTATTAACCTTTCTCTTTCTGCCTTACTTTACTCAGTATAATAATTTTTAGGTCCATCCATGTAGCTGAAAATGGCATTATTTCATTTTTTATGGATGAATAATATTCCATCGTATATAATACAATTATACATACTATATATTTGGCATCTTTATCCATTCAACATTTGATGGACATTTAGCTTGTGTTTATGTCTTAGTTCAGTTCAGTTCAGTTGCTCAGTCATGTTTGACTCTTTGTGGCCCCATGAACTACAGCATGCCAGGCTTCCCTGTCTATCACCAACTCCTGGAGTTTACCCAAACTCATGTCCATTGAGTTGGTGAGGCTACTATAAGTTGTGTTCCTATGAATATTGGGGTGAAGGTAACTTTTTGAATTACAGCTTTTATCTTTCCAGATAAATGCCCAGGAGTGAGACCACCAGATTATATGAAAACTCTATTTCTTATTTTTTGAAGGAACCTCCATACTATTCTCCATAATGGTTGTACCAGTTTACATTCCATCAACAGTGTAGGAAAATTCCCTTTTCTCTAAGGTGATACCTCAATGTAGTTTTAATTTGCATTTCTGTACTAATTACAATAATAAGCATCTTTTTTGGATGTCTTTTGGCCATCTGTATGTTTTCTTTGGATAATTAAACATAAATCTTTTTTTTTTTTTTTTTTTTTTTTGGCCCGCTGTGCGGCATGTGGGGTCTTTCTTCCCTGATCGGGGATTGTACCTGGGTCCCCTGCCTTTNAGTATTTCATTCTTTTCTTTGCAAGCCTTAGTTTTAGAGTCTTTTTTTTTTTTTTTTTTTTGGCCACGCTGTGCGGCATGTGGGGTCTTACTTCCCTGATCGGGGATTGAACCTGGGTCCCCTGCATTGCAAGCCCAGAGTCCTAACCACCGGACCACCAGGGAAGCCTCCTAAACATAAATCATTTTAACATGGAATTAGAAACTATAAAGAAGACCCAATCAACAATGATAGTTCAATTTCTGAGATAAAAAGCACTTTAGAAATAATGCTGCTGCTGCTATGTCACTTCAGTCATGTCTGACTCTGACTCCATAGATGGCAGCCCACCAAGCTACCTCGTCCCTGGGATTCTTCAGGCAAAAATACTGGAGGAGGTTGCCATTTCCTTCTCCAATGCATGAAAGTGAAAATGAAGTTCCTCAGTCGTGTCCAACTCCTAGCGATCCCATTGACTGCAGCCTACTAGGCTCCTCTGTCCATGGGATTTTCCAGGCAAGAGTACTAGAATGGGTTGCTATTGCTTTCTCCCTTAGAAACAATGAGTAGTCAACTAAATGACACAGAATACAAGTTGGACGACAGAATAATGAGAATAATCTAATCAGAACAGCAAACAAAAAGACAAAGGAAACTATAAGCAAGGTGAAAAGAGAGCCTTCTTAAGGGGAGAAATGATAGCAAATGAAGCAACTGACAAACAACTAATCTCAAAAATATACAAGCAATTTAGGCAGCTCAACTCCAGAAAAATAAACGACCCAATCAAAAAATGGGCCAAGGAACTAAACAGACATTTCTCCAGAGAAGACATACAGATGGCTAACAAACACATGAAAAAATGCTCAACATCACTCATTATCAGAGAAATGCAAATCCAGACTACAATGAGGTACCATTTCACACCAATCAAAATGGCTGTGATCCAAAAGTCTACAAGCAATAAATGCTGGAGAAGGTGTGGAGAAAAGGGTACCCTCTTACACTCTTGGTGGGAATCCAAACTAGTACAGACATTATGGAGAACAGTGTGGAGATTTCTTTAAAAATTGCAAATAGAACTGCCTTATGACTCAGCAATCCCACTGCTGGGCATACACACCAAGGAAACCAGAACTGAAAGAGACACATGTACCCCAGTGTTCATCGCAGCACTGTTTATAATAGCCAGGATATGGAAACAACCTAGATGTCCATCAATAGATGAATGGATAAGAAAGCAGTGGTACATGTACACAATGGAGTATTACTCAGCCATTAAAAATAATACATTTTAATCTGTTCTATTGAGATGGATGAAACTGGAGCCGATTATACAGAGTGAAGTAAGCCAGAAAGAAAAACACCAGTACAGTATACTGACGCATATATGTGGAATTTAGAAAGATGGTAATGATAACCCTGTATTCGAGACAGCAAAAGAGACACAGATGTATAGAACGGAATTTTGGACTCTGAGGGAGAGGGAGAGGGTGGGATGATGTGGGAGAATGGCATTGAAACAACATGTACACTATCATATAAGAAGCAAAGCGCCAGTCTATGTGCGATACAGGATACAAGATGCTTGGGGCTGGTGCACAGGGATGATCCAGAGAGATGATATGGGGTGGGAAATGGGAGGGGAGTTCAAGATTGGGAGCTCGTATACACCCGTAGCGGGTTCATGTCAATGTATGGCAAAATCAATACAGTATTGTAAATTAAAATAAAGTAAAAAAAAAAAAGTAGAATGCAACATAAGAGATCTACAGGATAATATAAAATGTGCTGTACACATTATAAGACTTCCAGAAGGGGGAGAGAGAGAATGAAAGGAATCAAAAATGTATTTGAATAAAATATGGTTAAAAACTTTCCCAACCTAATGAAGGAAACATAATCAGCTGCAGGATACACAAAATATGTATTTTGGTCATTCTCACCAAGAAGAAAAAAGAGGGTACCCAAATCAACAATATAAGTAATGAAATAGAAGAAATAATAAATGATACCACAGAACTACAAAAATCATGAGAATTTATTATAAAGTTATATGCCAATAAATTGAACAACCTAGAAGAAATGCACATATTTCTAGAAGCATATAGCCAATCAAGACTGAGTCAAGGAAAAGTAGAAATCACTATAAGCAAAATCGAATCTGTAAATTTAAAACTCTCCACAAACAAATTACCCCTGGGAGAGGAAATGGCAACCCATTCCAGTATTCCTGCCAAGAGAATCCCACGGACTAAGGAGTCTAGATGGCTACAGATCATAGGCCCATACATCACAGAGTGACTGAGCACACATGAAAACAAATGACCAGAACTGGATGATTTCCTTGAGGAATGCTACCGAACGTGAAGAAAAATTTATGCCTATCCTTCTCAAACTGTTCCCAAAAATTTAAGCAAGGGAAATCTAGCAGATTCATTTTATGAGTCCACTATTATTCTGATATCAAAACCATACAAAGACACTACAAAAAAGAATATTACAGGTCAATATCCTTGGTGAATATATATGTAAAAATCCCCAAAATATTAACATACCAAATCCAACAATACTTTAAAAGGTCATATGCCATAATCAAGTTGGATTAACTTTATGGCAAAAAGGATGGTTCAATATATATAGATTAAACAATGTGATACATGACATTAGTAAAAGGAAATACAAAAACCACATGATAATCTCAATAGGAACAGAAAAGCATTTTGAAAAATTTCATGATAAAAGCTCTTATCAAAGTGGGAATACAGGGAACATACCTTAATATAATGACCACACACACAAAAATGAAAGTGTAGTCATTCAGTAGTGTCCCAGTCTTTACTACCCCATGACTGTAACCTGCCAGGTTACTCTGTCCATGGAATTTTCCAGGCAAGAATACTGGAGTGGATAGCCATTCCCTTCTACAGAGGATCTTCCTTACCCAGGGATCAAACTCGTGTTTTCTGCATTACAGGCAGATTCTTTACCATCTGAGGCATCAGGTGCAATATAATAAACCCAGAGCCAACATAATACTCAACAGTGAAAAGCTGAAAACCTCTCCACTAGATTTCAGAACAAGACAGAAAAATCCACTTGCAATGCTTCTATTTAGTGAAGTCCTAGCCATAGCACTCATATATATATATATATATATCCATATTGGAAGGAAAGAGAAAATTAACACCATTTGTAGATGACATGACACTCTATAAAGAGAACTAGAAAGTCTTCACCTAAAACTAAAAACTCTTAGAATTAAGAAAATTTCAGGAAGACAGCAAAATATATAATTAATATGCAGAAATGTGTTGCATTTCTATACACAATAATAAAATTTAAGAAAGAGAATATTTAAAAATCCCATTTAAAGTCACATTAAAATACTGAGGGATATATTTTACCAAGGATATGAAAGACCTGTATCCTGAAACTATAAAACACTGATGAAAGAAATTGAAGAGATTGAAAAGATTAAAAAAAAAAAAGATAAAGAGATGAAAAAATATCCTGTGCTTTTTGATTGGAAGAAATATTAAAATGATCATAGTACCCAAAGTGATCTACAGATTTAAAGTAATCTCTATCAAAATACTCAGGATAGTTTTTACAAAGCTAGAACAAATAATCGTATAATTTCTATGGAAGCATAAAAGACTAAGAATTGCCAGTGCAGTCCTGGGAGAGAACAAAACGAGAAGTGTAACTCTGTCAGAATTTAGGCTATATTACGAAGTTACAATAATCAAGGCAGCACAGTACTGGCATAAAAACTGATACAGAAATTAATGAAACAAAATAGGGAACCCAGAAATAAACCCACAGGTCAATGGTCAAGCAATCTTTGACAAAAGAGACAGGAATATACAATGGATAAAAGATAATTTTTCAAATAAGCAGTGCTAGGAAAACTGGTCAGTTGCATCTAAAACAGTAAGATTGCAACATTCTTCACACTGTATAAAAATTCAAAATATTTATAAAAAATAAATTAAGACATGAAAATATAAAACTCCTAGAAGAGCACATAGAGGGAGAACTATTTGTCATAATCTGTAGCAATAATTTCTTGGCTTAATCTCCTAAGGCAAAATAAATAGAAACACAAACAAATAAGACATTAACCTTTAAAGCTCTTGTACAGCAAAAGAAACCATCAACAAGATGAAAACAAAAAATATGGGATGGGAGAAATATTTGCAAATGATATAACTAACAAGTTAATATTCAAAAAAATAGGAACAGCTCATACAATTAATTATTTTAAAAAAATCAGTGAAAAGTGGACAGAAAAATCAGCTTGTCCCAAAGACATAGAAATGGTGAACAGGCACATGAAAATATGCTGAACATTGGCAGTCATTCAGTTCACTTCAGTTGCTCAGTCGTGTCCAATTCTTTGCAACCCCATGAACCACAGTGCACCAGGCCTCCCGGTCCAACACTAACTCCCAGAGTTCACTTAAACCCATGTCCATTGAGTCGGTGACGCCATCCAATCATCTCATCCTCTGTCGTCCCCTTCTCCTGCCCTCAATCTTTCCCAGCATCAGGGTCTTTTCCAATGGGTCAGCTCTTCGGATGAGGTGACCAAAGTACTGGAGTTTCAGTTTCATCAGTCCTTCCAATGAAAACCCAGGACTGATCTCCTTTAGGATGAATTGGTTGGATCTCCTTGCAGTCCAAGGGACTCTCAAGAGTCTTCTCCAACACCACAGTTCAAAAGCATCAGTTCTTCTGTGCACAGCTTTCTTTACAGTCCAACTCTCATATCCATACATGACCACTGGAAATACCATAGTCTTGACTAGACGGACCTTTGTTGACAAAGTAATGTCTCTGCTTTTTAGTATGCGGTCTAGGTTGGTCATAACTTTCCTTCCAAGGAGTAAGCGTCTTTTAATTTCCCGGCTACAATCACCATCTCCAGTGATTTGTGGAGCCCAGAAAAATAAAGTCAGCCACTGTTTCCACTGTTTCCCCATCTATTTCTCATGAAGTGACAGGACTGGATGCCATGATCTTAGTTTTCCATATGTTGAGGATTAAGCCAATTTTTTCACTCTCCACTTTCACTTTCATCAAGAGGCTCTTTAGTTCTTCTTCACTTTCTGCCATAAAGGTGATGTCATCTGCATGTCTGTGGTTATTGATGTTTCTACCGGCAATCATGATTCCAACTTGTGCTCCTCCAGCCCAGCCTTTCTCATGATGTACTCTGCATAGAAGTTAAATAAGCAGGGTGACAATATACAGCCTTGATATATTCCTTTTTCTGTTTGAAACCAGTTCATTGTTCCATGTCCAGTTCTAACTGTTGCTAGAAACATGAACTTAATCCACAGTGAGGATTCTGACCTCACATTTGTCAGAATGATTATCATCAAAAGTATGCAAATCATAACTGTTGTAGAGGATATGGGGAAAAGGGAATCGTTATACACTATTGGTGAGAATGTAAATTGGTGCAGCCACTATGAAAAACAGTATGGAGTTTTCTTTAAAAACTAAAAATTGAACTACCATATAATCCAGCAATCCCACTCTTGGTTGTATATCCAAAAGAAACAAAAACACTAATTCAAAAATATACATGCTTTGATCATAATAAAGACAGAGAAGCAACCCAAAGCCCCACCTACAGAAGATTGGATTAACAAGTGTGATATACAGTGGGATATTACTCAGCTATAAAATGGGAATGAAATACTACCATTACTGAAAATGTGGATGGTATTATAGAATATTATACTTCATGAAATTGCATTTAGGGAAAGATAGATTAAAATATTAGGTCACATATACAAATAAATTATATACAAAAACAGATTCACTCAACAGAAAATGATATTGTGATTACCAAAACAAAGAGGAACAAGAGGAGGAAACAGGGACAAATTAAGGGCATGGGATTAACATAAATAAACTTCTTTATATAAAATAGGTGAGCAATAAATATAGGTACATATATTGTGTACCACAAAATAACACAATATTGTAAATAAATACTTCAATAAATACATAATAGCATATTTCAAAAGTTTAAGTACCTGAACAACTCTGAAGCAAGCACAATTAAACTATTTTGTTTAGTCTTATTATATTGTTTCAAAAATGCAAGGAAATGATAATCCATCATTCAGAGCAAGTAGGAAGGTAATGTGATAGGATAGAAGAACTACACGTGACTCATTTCAGTGCTATAAATTTTCCAGTTAAATTTTGTGATGGTTTTACTGATGTTTGTTATCTTGCTCCATAACTTACATACACTTCTATATCTATCAAACAGTTCAGTTCAGTTCAGTCGCTCAGTCGTGCCCGACTCTTTGTGACCCCATAAATTGCAGCACGCCAAGCCTCCCAGTCCATCATCAACTCCAGGAGTTCACTCAAACTCACGTCCATTGAGTCGGTGATGCCATCCAGCCATCTCATCCTCTGTCATTCCCTTCTCCTCATGCATCCAATACCTCCCAGCATCAGAGTCTTTCCCAGTGAGTCAACTCTTCACATGAGGTGGTCGAAGTATGGGCTTTTCAGCTTTAGCATCAGTCCAATGAACACCCAGGACTTATCTCCTTTAGAATGAACTGGTTGGATCTCCTTGCAGTCCATGGGACCCTCAAGAGTCTTGTCCAACACCATAGTTCAAAAGCACCAGTTCTTTGGTGCTCAGCTTTCTTTATAGTCAGACTCTCACATACATACATGACTACTGGAAAAACCATAGCCTTGACTAGACGGACCTTTGTTGGCAAAGTAATGTCTCTGCTTTTGAATATGCTATCTAGGTTGGTCATAACTTACCTTCCAAGGAGTAAGTGTCTTTTAATTTCATGGCTGCAATCACTATCAAATACTACTCAGTATGAATATATTAAAGCCCCTTTAGTACACTAATTCCTCAGAGTAGAATCTGTCCTGCTTTCCTGGTAGAGTCCCACACATATTCAGATCATTAAATCCTTGCATTTTCTGCAGTCCCCTTTGCCTAGAAAGCATAGATTGTCACTGTGACTTGTATTCCCTGATACCACTTGTAACAATCAGGCTATTTGTTAATTTTGCTTAGTTAGCACTGCCAGTTACATTTTATACCATTCATTCTCTCCCAGGGAAAAGGATTTTAAATGTTTTTGTATATCTTGCCTGATATTTCCATTTAGTTCATTTAATCACTAGTCTTATGAAAATATTTTGAATATAATATGAATAATCCCTTAGCCTAGTTATTAAAAGTGTTGGTTTTAAAGCCAGATTTCTTGGGTTCAAACTCCATCTTCATCATTAGTATTATGACTGGGCAAATTGGCTTCATTATACTTCCATCTTCTCATTTATAAGGTAAAAGTAATAAAAAAAAAACCTATTCACAGAGATATTGTGTATTTAAAGTAATTTATAACTTTATAACATTTTAAAAGTAGCTGGTATTTTGGAAGTTTTGAATTCATGTTAGCTATCATTTTGTATATGTTATTTGTTTTCTCAAATAAAATGCTTAAAGAGAATTTCTTCCTCTATCCCAACCTTGAATACTTTAAAAAAAATAACAAAAGAGAGTAGTTTAACATTTTTACAAAAATAGATGAACCTAAAAAATCATCATGCTAAGTGAAAAAAATAAGTCATGACTACATGTCATGAAACTACATGCTATGATCCCACTTATATGAAGTGTCTAAAATAGACAGATTTACAGACAGAAAGCAGAACAGTGGTTTCCTAAGGCTCTGGGTAAGACAAAAAATAACAAAATGGAAGTGATGAAAATGTTCCAAAATTGCATTTTGGTGATGATTACATGACTCCATAAATTTACTAATATCATTGGATTGTACACATATAAAGCTTATTTAAAGGAACATGTTCAGAACATTTACTTTAATAGAACTTTCATCAGGATGGGTAAAATTTGATTAAACTCTCATATTTGAATATAGTAAAAAAAAATTCAGCAATATATCATCATGTGTGGGTGGCATAAATTATGTTATATGTTAATTGGGAAAAAGCTGATTTTATTAAACCTTGTGTTCAAGAATGCAGTATATTTTTAAAATTAAAAACTACAACTGGAGAAAGGGAGTTCAGTTCATTTCAATCATTCAATCGTGTCCAATTCTGCAACCCTATGGATTGCAGCACACCAGGCTTCCCTGTCCATCACCAATTCCTGGAGCTTACTCAAACTCATGTCCATCAAATCGGTGATTCCATCCAACAATCTCATCCTGTCAACCCTTTCTCCTCCTGCCTTCAATCTTGCCTAGCATCAGGGTTTTTCCAGTGAGTCAGTCCTTCTCATCAGGTGGCCAAATACTGGAGTTTCAGCTTCAGCATCAGTCCTTCCAATGAATATTCAGAGTTGATTTCCCTTAGGATTGACTGGTTTGATCTTCTTGCAGTCAAGGGGCTCTCAAGAGACTTATCCAGCACCAGAGTTCAAAAGCACCAATTACTCAGCTATAAAAAAGAATGCATTTGAGTCAATTCTAAAGAGGTGATGAAACTGGAGCCTATCATACAGACTGAAGTAAGTCAGAAAAGAGAAGCACCAATACAGTATATTAAAGCATATATATGGAATTGAGAAGGATGGTGACGATCCTATATGCAATACAGAAAAAGAGACACAGATGTAAAGAACAGACTTTTGGATTATATAGGAGAAGGCAAAGATGGGATGATTTGAGAGAATAGCATTGAAACATGTATATTATCATATATAAAATAGATGACCAGTGCAAGTTTGATGCATGAAGCAGGGCACTCAAAGCTGGTGCTATGGGACAACCCAGAGGGACGGGGTGGGGAGGGAAGTGGGGAGGGGAGTTCAGGATAGGGGACATATATGCACTCATGACTGATTCATGTCGATGTAAAGCAAAAAATACCACAAACTCCTAAGGTAATTATCCTCCAATTAAAATATTTTTAAAAGCAACAATTTTTGCCACTGAATTTTCTTTATGATCCAACTTTCATATCTATACATGACTACTAGATTTGGCCAAATGGACCTTTGTTGGCAAAGTAATGGCTCTGTTTTTAATATATTGTCTAGGTATGTCACAGCTTTTCTGCCAAGTAACAAGTGTCTTTTAATTTCATGGCTGCACTCATAATCTGCAGTGATGTTGGAGCCCAAGAAAATAAAGTCTGATACTGTTTCCAATTTTACCCCATATATTTGCCATAAAGTGATGGGACCAGATGCCATGATCTTAGTTTTCTGAAAGTTGACTTTTAAGCCAGCTTTTCACTCTCCTCTTTCACTTTCATCAAAAGGCTCTTTAGTTCCTCTTCACTTTCTGTCATAATGATGGTGTCATCTGCATATCTGAGGTCATTAATATTTCTCCATGCAATCTTGATTTTATACTTCATGCAGCCTAGTATTTCCCATGATATAGTCTGTATATAAGCTAAATATTCAGAGTGATAATCATCCTGACATACTCCTTTCCCAATTTGGAACCAGTCTGCTTTTCCATGCCCAGTTCTAACTGTTGCTTCTTGATCTGCATACAGTTTCTCAGGAGGCAAGTAAAGTGGTCTGCTAGTCCCATCTCTTGAAGAATTTTCCACAGTTTGCTGTGATCCACACAGTCAAAGGCTTTCACATACTCAATAAAGCAGAAGTATATGGTTTCTGAAACTCTCTTGCTTTTTCTATGGTGTAACAAATGTTGACAATTTGATATCTGGTTTCCCTTTTCTTTTTATTTTTTAAAATATAAATTTATTTATTTTAATTGGAGGTTAATTACTTTACAATATTGTATTGGTTTTGCCATATATCAACATGAATCCACCACAGGTATACACTAGTTCCCATCCAGAACCCCCCCTCCCTTCTCTCTCCCCATACCATCCTCTGGGTCATCTCAGTGCACTAGCCCCAAGCATCCAATATCTTGCATCGAACCTGGACTGGCGATTCATTTCATATATGATATTATACATTTCAATGCCATTCTCCAAAATCATCCATCCTCTCCCTCTCCCACAGAGTCCAAAAGACTGTTCTATACATCTGTGTCTCTTTTGCTGTCTTGCATACAGGGTTATCATTACCATCTTTCTAAATTCCATATATATACATTAATATACTGTGTTGATGTTTTTCTTTCTGGCTTATTTCACTCTGTATAATAGGGTCCAGTTCTAAATCCATATTGATCATCTGGAATGTCTTGGTTTATGTACTGCTGAAGCCTAGTTTGGGAAATTTTGAGCATTATTTTGCTACCATGTGAGATGAGTACACTTGTGCAGTAGTTTAAACATTCTTTGGCCTCGCCTCTCTTTGGGATTGGAATGAAAACTAACCTTTACCATTCCTATGGCCACTACTGAGTTTTCCAAATTTTCTGGCATATTGAATGCAGCACTTTCACATCATCATCTTTTAGGATTATAAATAACTCACCTCGAATTCCATCCCCTCCTCTAGCTTTATTCGTAGTGATGGTTCCAAAGGCCCACTTGACTTTGCATTTCAGGATGTCTGGCTCGAGGTGAGTGATCACACCATAATGGTTATCTGGATCATAAAAATCTTTTCGCATAGTTCTTCTGTGTATTCTTGCCTCCTGTTCTTAATATCTTCTGTTTCTGTTAGGTCCTTACTATTTCTGTCTTTTTATTGTGCCCATCTTTGCATGAAATATTCCCTTGGTTTCTCTAACTTTCTTGAAGAGATATCTAGTTTTTTCCATTCTATTATTTTCTTCTACTTCTTTATATTGATCACTGAGGAAGGCTTTCTTATTTTTTCTTGCTATTCTTTGGAACTCTGCATTCAGGTCGATGTTTCTTTCCTTTTATCCTTTTCCTTTCGCTTCTCTTCTTTTCTCAGCTATTTGTAAGGCCTCCTCAGACAACCATTTTGCCTTTTTGCATTTCTTCTTCCTGAGATTGATTTTAATCATGTCCTCCTGTACAATGTCATGAGCCTCTGTCCATAGCTCTTTAGGAACTCTATCAGATCTAATCCCTTGAATATATGTGTCACTTTCACTGTATAATCATAAGGGATTTGATTTAGTTCATACCTGAATGGTCTAGTGGCTTTCCCTACTTTCTTCAATTTGTCTGAATTTTACAATAACAATGGGTGCTATTTGAGTTCAAATGAGATTAAATTAATTTTTAATTACATGTCCTATTTATCTACTCAACTAAGTTTACAAGATCAAAAACCTTGTCATCCAGGGAAGAACTATTACAGCATAACTTTGAGAAAAAAACATGTTTAGGTACAGTGACCAAATGATATATCATCTAAAAGAATTTATATAGAAAGAGCTGTGAAACATAGAATTCTATCCTCTGAATGTTAAAATACACACACACATCAAAATCCTGAAATAAAACAAGAGAAGAAAGTAAAATAATCATCACATTTGTAACTTCTCTCATATAAATTGCAAAACAGACTTTCTTACCATTCATTTCCATTAAAGATTCAACTTCCTTTTCAGAAACAACTTTGACACTGGACCTCGGGCAAGATTCCACTTGGTATATTACAGTCTGCTTTCCCATTCACTAAATTTTTATAAAAATTCTTCACTTTCTGACATCATGTTTTGCAGTATTTGATACTCATTTGGAAATAGTTATTTTCCTACTGAAAGGTTGTTGCTAACCTGTGAAAGACACCAAGATTCTTGGCCTCTGGAGGAGAAGAATTCAATCTGGGGCCAGTGATGAGGTTCAGTCACTCAGAGCTTTTGTGTAATAAAGTTTTATTAAAGTATAAAAGAGATACAGAATGCTTCTGACATAGACATCAGGAGAGGCCAGAAAGAGTGCCCCCTCCTTAGTCTTTAGCAGGAAGTTATATAGCTACTAGCAGGCTGCTAATTAGAGAAAGGAAATGTCTCAAAACTCAGAGAGTATCCCCAAGCCCCTCACCCACAACATGCATTTTGAGATAACATTGGCACAAGGTGAGTTGTCCTGGGCCATAAAATGATTGGCATAAATCTTGAAGAAAGGTAGGTTTCCAAACAAATACATAGCTTAAGAGCCATTAACATAGCTTAAGAGACCATTTGCATGAGTAAAATCTACTGGTTTGTTGAGTAAAACATACTGGTTTGTCAAGTTAGTTCTGAGTCTTATGAGGAACTTGAAGAAAGAGTCTAAAGTAAATACATAGTAAGAAAAACATTTCCATAAGAAAAATGCATTGGTTAGCTCAAGGTTTTGAGAAAAGTTAAGTTCAGGTGGAACCAGGTGTTGTCATGGCAACATATAATTTTAAAAGAAACCTCCTGTTAATTTTGTATAGAGAAGGGAAAAAAAAAAATTGACAGTTGTAGTCTGCTGTCTCCTGCACCTGAAGAGAGAGAGAAAAAATATTTGATACTTGCAGCCTACTTCCTCTGTTTGGGTTCCTCTAGCCTCCCTGTCTATTATGTTTTCACTGGATTCTAATGATGTCTAATCCAGTACTGGAGCGGGACTCTGGCAGGGAGCCGCATTCAGCATTACTGACAATCCAGCAGCTGAAAGCTACTGAAAATATAGCAAATGTGTATGCACAGTACAAAATTCTTCAAATTATGGCTGCTGCTTAATTAGCAATTTTGCTGTCATGTAGTATGACCAGTGAGTTATATGAAAACCTGAATTCCACAAACATGTAGATAAAAATCTGTTAAAAAAAACAGCTTATTAGGGTATTTTCATGTAAGTTGAATAAAAAAGTTCATGTGTTTGAGGAAAACAAATCTGACTTGATTTTAATATTATTACTTTATTAAACTACTTGAGCAGTGTCACAAGCTAGTTAAGTGTGTCAGTACAGGAGTTAGAAATGGATAAGAATTCCAGTCACACATCTTGGAAAGTCATGCGATCTTAGACAAGTTTTTTAAACTATGTGAGCTTTAGTTTTTCTATAAATAAAATGGGGATAATTAAAATACATACCTCTTGGGTTGTTTAAAGTTTAAAGGAAATGATAAATAGCAATCACTCAGCACAGTAGCTATTAGATAGCAAGTTATCAGTGAATTCTAGTTACTATAAGTCAATGACAATGAAAGAGTTTGGCGTTTCTTAATGTTATGCATTATAAACAATATTGAATTTATTTTATCTCTTTAAAATGTACTTCCACTGATTTTAATGACAGCTTAGAGTAAAATGTATAAGTTTGATCTTTTTCTTTTTGCATAAAACATATGTGCACACGGTTTTGTGCCTGGCTTCAGAATCCCTCTATAGATATAACTTGCAATCAGTTAATCAGTTCTTTCTCTCCTTCCTTCCACACAGACTCCTCTTTGAACTTCTGTGGATGCAAAGATGCTGATGGTGGTGGTCAGGGTTTTAGAAGCAGGAGCATTCACAACATTTCCTCAGACAGTGGAATAATCATCAGTTTTTGTTGTTGTTGTTGTTTGTTTGTTCGTTTTTCTTATTAGTGTTAATGAAGGACCATTTGCTACCGCAAAACTATCATGGCTTGATTTTACTTTACTAGTCTAATCAAGCTCTCAGTGCCTCCACTGATTCTTTTTTCCTAACTAGGAGTTTACATGATTAGCTAATGCTCACAAAAACGATAGTTGGATATGATGACAATTACTAGTCATCCCCTGACAGAATTGTATTTTTCACTCAGCTGTTAAGACTTGATGACCATGTTACCCCTTGGAATTTCTAGTTACTACTGTTTAATACTTGCAATCTCAGTAATCTTCAATATCTATCTCTGAACTTTACAAGTACAAATCTTCAACCATGAACCCCACATCAACATCATCACACACACTATTGCCATCCTCATTATGGCAAAAGAAGAAATACAGAAAATGAAATGGATTAAAATGAGTATCCTCATTTTCTTATCCATAAAGGGATGAAAATCCATATTATTTGCTGATACAGAGCCCATCTAAGCCAGACATCAAGAACTAACACCACAGGTTAATACAAAACTTGGCAGAATTTCCAAGAAGTTTTGCCTGTTATGTCTCACAATCATAGGACCATTCTCATTATAAAAATTGTTGTGATTTTCAAAGAAATCAGAAAGACTGAGAAGCCATTTTCTTTGTCTACTGGAGGGAGAATAGCCCACTTGAAGTTTCATTCTAATACTAACAAGAATAGATAATCATGTAAGTTCCCCCCACCCCTGCAATAAATTTTTTGTCCTATATCACCTAAAACTCTACAGGGATCTAGATGAAGATTAAAACCCTATGTTGAAAGTGAAAGTCACTCAGTCGTGTCTGACTCTTCGCGACCCCGTGATCGCGATACAATTCATGGAATTTTCTAGGCCAGAATACTGGAATGGGTAGCCTTTCCCTTCTCCAAAGGATTTCCCCAACCCAGAGATAGAACACACGTCCCCACATTGCAGAAAGATTCTTTACCAGCCGAGCCACAAGGGAAGCCCAAGAATAGTGGAGAGGATAGCCTGTCTTTTCTCCAGTGGATCTTCCTGATCCAGGAATCAAACCAGGGTCTCCTGCATTGCGGGCAGATTCTTTACTAACTGAGCTATCAGGGAAGCCCAAACTCTGTGTTAAGAAAGAAAAAAAGAGCTAATATATTGATCCCAAGCAAAGGGTAAAAGTTGCTGAATTGAAGGTCTGTGCTAACATTTTCTGTCAACAAGAGTGTTTCTCAAGACTTTGCTTAGCTTCAAGAGTAACAGTGTTTATCTTCTCTATAAAACTTTTATATGCAAGATAGCAAAAGAGACCCCGATGTAAAGGACTGTTGGACTCTGTGAGAGAAGGTGAGGATGGGATTATTTGAGAGAATAGCCTTGAAATATCTATATTATCATATGTAAATCAGATTGCCAGGCCAGGTTCGATGCATGAGGCAGGGTGTTCAGGGCTGGTGCACTGGGATGACCCTGAGGGATGGGATGGGGAGGGAGCTGGGAGGGAGGGTCAGGATGGGGAACACATGTACATCCATGGCTGATTCATGTCAATGTATGGCAAAACCACCACCATATTGTAAAGTAATTAGCCTCCAATATTTTTTTTTAATAAAAGAAAGCAAAAGAATAAGTAAATAAAATGACACCAGAGAAAAATAGAGGAAAAATGTGAGTAGAAATTATATATATTATATTTAGATACTAAAAGCACTGTGTGTATTGGCAATGGTTACAAAATCAATTTATAATTATAATGACAAATTAATGGTGGTAGGTGGAGAGAGAGATTGGTTATTATTGCTGGAATAATTGGAATTTTTATTTGTTTTTTAAAGTTTTTACATTAAAAAAAAATTCCAAAATGTAAATTAGCACTTTGGTGCATCATTTTACAAAAAGATAGGTAATACTCTTCATGAACAAGCTTGAAAACCTTTTAACTGAGTGTTATATTCCTACAACTATAATCAGATAACATTATAAATAACATATGCAAAATTAAATCCTTTACAATATTCCCTTGAATACTATATGGTACTCTGCAATGGTTCTGAGTTTATTACATGTGATATTTGATCTTTTGAGATGTGAGAGTTAATTGTATGGAAATTTATATTATTTATTGTATTTATATTATTTATTTTAAAATATTTATTTATTATTTAAGATTTGTTTCATTTTTAAGATTTATATTATTTTTAAAGAAATAATTATTTTAAAGACTTTATTGAATTTGTTACAGTATTGCTTCTGTTCTATGTTTTTGTTTTCCAACCACAAGGGATGCCAGATGCTAACTCCTATGCCAGGAATCAAACCCACAGGCCTTGCCACTGGAAGACTAAGTTTCAATCACTGGTCCACTGGGGAAGTCTCCTATATTGTTGCTTAACTTTTTCATAGAAAGTCTTACTGAAGATGATATACAAAATCAATTAACCTCATTTTTTGTGAACAAAATTAGTTAAGATGGTGTCCAAAAATATTCTTTTGAGCAATTAACCTTGTAGAACTTCTAGAGTATACCCTATTGGTTACCCTTATGTTCCATGCTTTCCCTTATGTTTTCTAAAATATCCAGATTTTACTCAACTATCCAGCCCTTTATCAATATGAAAAGAAAGAAAGACTCCATTTAAAATATAATTGACCTATTTCTTCTTTTTTCAGTTTTAATTACTTTATTTCTTTAAAAAAATTAAATGAAAATATGATAATGCATATACAGGAGACTTGGAAAACACATACTAAAATTGCATCTAGTTCCACAATATATTGCAATTAGTTTTAAGTAGATAAATTACGTTTGATATTATGTAAATTAAATTTAATATTTAGTTAAAATATTAATATCAAACTTACAAAAATTAACAGAATGAACATATAGAAAATTAGAAGGATACCTGAAAACAGTACAAATCAATTTAATATAATTAAGATTATGCAATTTTCACACAACAATAGTATACAATTTCTATTCAAGTGCCATAGACTATAAACTAGGAGACACTGGAACATATCAAGGAACATAAAATAAAGTGCAAACATTTCATGCTTTAAGGTTATTGAAGTCATATAAAGTCTGTTCCTTTATCACTGTGGAGTTATGTTAGAAATCATTATCAAAAGATACTTGAAAATAATCCATATATTTTCCAATGCAAAGTGACATTTACCAAGAGAGATCTTTGATTTAGCCATTGAAAACCTCAATAAAGCTAAAAGACTGAAAAACACAGAGGCTGATTCCTGAGAAGCATTTAAATAAGAAATTAATATCAAAGACACTTTTAAAAAGGCCCATGTATTTGGAAATGCAATGCCCACTTTTAAATGATGAATCTAAAAAAATAAAACAAGGAAAACTGGAAAACTTTTGTACCATAATAAAAAGTGAAACATAATTTACCAGAATTTGTTGAATGCAGCTGAAGCTGCTCAGTGCAACTAAGTACAATGTAGAATCTTGAATAAGGTATGAAAACAAGTCATGGACATTAGCATAAAATTTTGTGAAATTTGAACAAGATTTGCACTTTAGTTAATAATAGTGTATCACCTGTTAATTTCCTTTTTTTAGACAATATATTACTTCTTTGTATTATTAGAATTTTATTAAAAGTCTCAAGCCTCATTCACATATTTAAAAGTCACTAATATATAAGCTTTCTAGATTTTTAGCAGTAATGCCAGATGACAGTATAAAAGGAGACATGAAAATTTTGAGTGAATATAAATCAGAAATTTGGCATTAATTTCATCCTTAATCAAACAAGTGGAATTCAACTGCCATAAATATTTTAGGCGAAAATTTGTCAGTTCTCTAAAGCACCTTACCTTCCTCCTGAGAAACCTCTATTGCAGGTCAAGAAGCAACATTTAGAACTGGATATGGAAGAATGGACTGGTTCCAAATTGGAAAAGGATTGTCACCCTGCTTATCTAACTTGTCTGCAAAGTATATAATAAAAAAATGCTGGGCTGGATGAATCACAGCTGTAATCAAGATTGAAGGGAGAAATATCAATAACCTCAGATATGTAAATGACACCACCCTTATGGCAGAAAGCAAAGAGGAACTAAAGAGCCTTTTGATGAAAGTGAGCGGAGAATGAAAAAGCTGGCATAAACTTAACATTCAAAAATGAAGATCATGCATCCAGTCCCATCACTTCATGGCAAATAGATGGGGAAATAATGGAAACAGTGAAAGACTTCATATGGGGGTGGGGATGGGACTCAAAAATCACTGCAGATGGTGACTGCAGCCATGAAATTAAAAGATGCTTATTCCTTGAAAGAAAAATTATGACAAATCTAGACGACATATTAAAAAATAGAGACATTGCCAACAAAAATCCATCTAGACAAAGCTATGATTTTTCCAGGGCTTCCCTCTTAGCTCAATTGGTAAAGAATCCGCCTGCAATGCAGGAGACTCCAGTTCGATTCCTGGGTCAGGAAGATCCACTGGAAAAGGAGTAGGTTACCCACTCCAGTATCCTGGCCTGGAGAATTCCGTGGATTGTATAGTCCATGGGGTTGCAAAGAGCTGGACACGACTGAGCAACTTTCGCTTTCGCTTATGTATAGATGGGAAAGCTGGGCCATAAAGAAAGCTGAGTGCCAAAGAATGGATGCTTTTGAACTGTGGTGTTGGAGAAGACTCTTAAGAGGCCCTTGGACTTCAAGGATATCAAACCTCAATCCTAAAGGAAATCAATCCTGAATATTCATTCAGTTCAGTTCTGTTCAATTCAGTTCAGTCACTCGGTTGTGTCTGACTCTTTGCAACTCCATGAACTGCAGCACGCCAAGCCTCCCTGTCCATCACCAACTCCCGGAGTTCACTCAAACTCACATCCATTGAGTCCACAAAGGGATATTGTTTTTGCTTTGGCTCCATCCCTTCATTCTTTCTGGAGTTATTTCTCCACTAGAAGGAATGATACTGAAACTGAAGCTGCAATACTTTGGCTTCCTGATGTGAAGAGCCAACTCATTAGAAAAGACCCAGATGCTGGGAAAAATTGAAGGCAGGAGAAGGGGATGACAGAAGATGAGATGGTTGGATGGCATTACTGACGCAATGGACATGAATTTGAGTAAGCTCTGGGAGATGGTGAGGGATAGAAAAGTATGGGATACTGCCGGCCATGGGGTCGCAAAGAGTTGGAAAAGACTGAGTGAGTGAAGAAATGTTTATGTACTACAGATGGTGACTACAGCCATGAAATTAGAAGACGCTTACTCCTTGGAAGAAAAGTTATGACCAACCTAGATAGCATATTCAAAAGCAGACATTAATTTGCCGACTAAGATCCGTCTAATCAAGGCTATGGTATTTCCAGTGGTCATGTATGGATGTGAGAGTTGGACTGTGAAGAAGGCTGAGCGCTGAAGAATTTATGCTTTTAAACTTTGGTGTTGGAGAAGACTCTTGAGAGTCCCTTGGACTGCAAGGAGATCCAACCAGTCCATTCTGAAGGAGATCGGCCCTGGGTGTTCTTTGGAAGGAATGATGCTAAAGCTGAAACTCCAGTACTTTGCCCACCTCATGTGAATAGTTGACTCACTGGAAAAGACTCTGATGCTGAGAGGAATTGGGGGCAGGAGAAGAAGGATGAGATGGCTGGATGGCATCACTGACTCGATGGATGCAAGTCTGAGTGAACTCTGGGAGTTGGTGATGGACAGGGAGGCCTGGCGTGCTGGGATTCATGGGGTCGCAAAGAGTCGGACAAGACTGAGCGACTAAATTGAACTGAATATATATAAATGCTGTATATATACATGTTATATAAAAATGCCTTATATATATAAATATAAAAACTTTTATATACTTGATAAAAGCTTGAGAAGAAAAACATAAAAAGAGACAGATAAATTGAAAATATGAAATGAAATGGGAACACTGAATATGAAATAGAAAAAGTCTAACAAGCTAGATAAAAGTAAAATATCATCATATAGTCTAGTTTGTTTTAAACATGGCTGCTCATTAGAATCACATCTGGAGATTTGGAGAAAACAATAACTGGGTATTTGTATTTTTCAAAAAATTCCAGGGTAAGTCTAGTGAGCATCTGGATTTTAAAAAGTGTTTACAGTTTTTTTTTTCTATTAAATGGTAGTTCTAGTGATATAGAATTCTATTATTTTCTGTTGACCAATTCTGGTAGGATGGTATTCAAATTAGTAATAGTTACATAATCACAACAGTTAAAGATGTTGATAAGTTGTCACAATCAATAGCCAGACAAAACATAAAAGATAATTACAATTGTAAGCCACACTGGAACCATGATTAGTCTAACAATATAAAATAATTACATGAACTTTGGGGGTTATGTAGAGCCCCATGTGGTAAGTGAAAGCACATGCATATGCTTTTCATACATCCAGCTATTCTGTGTCTTTTTTGCTCTTGCATTTAATCCATTCCCCTGGGTCAGGAAAATTTTTGGAGTAGGAAATGGCAACCTGCTTTAGTATTCTTGCCTGGAAATCAGCGGAGCCTGGCATGGCACAGTCTGTGGGGTCACCAAGATCTGGACATGACTGAGAAACTGAGCATGTGTGCGCGCGCACACACACACACACACGATTCAATTACCATTTTCTTAATTATTTGGGTTTATTTTTTGTAGGCCTTTTCCTTTTCTTGTGTATCCTGCCTAGAGAAGTTTCTTTAGCATTTGCTGCAAAACTGATTTAGTAATGCTGAAGTCTGTTAACTTTTGCTTGTCTGGAAAGCTTTTGATTTCTCTATCAAATCTGAATGAGAGTCTTATTAGGTAGAGTAGTCTTGCTTGGATGTAGGTTCTCTTCTTTCATCACTTTAAATACATTGCACTGTTTCCTCTGGCTTGTAGAGTTTCTGTTGATAAATCAGCTGATAACCCCATGGGAGTTCCCTCATCTGTTAGGCTGAACAACTAACCAACCACCACCATGACCACCTGAAGGATATGGGATTTGATTTTATGTTGATTGCCTTCCTCTTACCATTTTGTAAAATTTAAAACTGTAATTCTTTGGCCTTTAATAATTCAGTGGAATTATTAAAGATAGAAGACAAACTGGATTATGGAAGTAAGCATTAGCTCTAATTAGGAACTCAACGGACATTTGGCAAATTCAGTAAAGCTACAATTTGTAGGTGTTTATGTTACTTTGCTGGAGAAGGAAATGGCAACCCACTCCAGTATTCTTGCCTGGAGAATCCCAGGGATGGGGAAGCCCAATGGGCTGCCATCTATGGGGTCGCACAGAGTCGGACACGACTGAAGCGACTTAGCAGCAGCAGCAGCAGCATGTCACTTTGTGGAGAATATGGCAACCCATTCCAGTACTTTTGCCTGGAAAATCCCATGGATGGAAGAGCCTGGTAGGCTACAGTCCTTGGGGTCATGAAGAGTCGGACACCACTAAGCGACTTCACTCTCACTTTTCACGTTCATGTATTGAAGAAGAAAATGGCAGCCCACTCCAGGGTTCTTGCCTGGAGAATCCCAGTGATGGGGGAGCCTGGTGTGCTGCTGTCTATGGGGTCGCACAGAGTAGGACACAACTGAAGCAACTTAGCAGCAGCAGCAGAATATCACTTTGACTTCAAGTTACAGCATATTAAAAAGCAGAGACATTACTTTGCCAACTAAGGTCCGTCTAGTCAAACCTATGGTTTTTTCAGAAGTCATGTATGGATGTGAGAGTTGGACTCTAAAGAAAGCTGAGCACAGAAGAATTGATGCTTTTGAACTGTGGTGTTAGAGAAGACTCTTGAGAGTCCCTTAGATTGAAAAGAAATCCAACCAGTCCATCCTAAAGATCCTGAGTGTTCACTGAAAGGACTGATGTTGAAGCTAAAACTCCAATACTTTGGCCACCTGATGCAAAGAGCTGACTCATTTGAAAAGACCCTGATGCTGGGAAAGATTGAAGGCAAGACGAAAAGGGGATGACAGAAGATGAGATGGTTGGATGGCATCATCGACTCAATGGACATGAGTTTGAGTGGACTCCGAGAGTTGACGATGGACAGGGAGGCCTGGCGTGCTGCAGTACATGGGGTCGTAAAGAGTCAGACATGACTGAGCAACTGAACTGAACTGAACTGAAGGCCCTTAAGGAAAAAGATTGTTCTTACATAAGCTGCTTGCTTAGAACAATGTTTGTATAAGAACTTAAGTTTACATAATTATAATGGATATTTGAACAAATTAGATTAGTTGAGTGATTTTGGTTTTAAAAAGTAATAACAGTATTTGGTCTTTTCCTTAAATGAATCATTATATAATATGAAGAAAGCATACTTAAAAAAACTTAAAATTGTGTTTTCTCATGAAAACACTAGTTAAGATAAATACTTTGAACTTCATATATTGATTTCTTCATCAAGTAAGTTAACATTACTTCTATATACTGCTTAAGAATATGACAAGGCAAATTTGCTTTCAACTGAATTTAATGATAATTCTGACAAACACTTTTATAACAGTAACCATGTTTTATAGCATACAAACAAAATTAATTTCCAAGATTTTCAGTAATAAATATTTGTATTAATTTCAATTTAAGTTATTTTTGAATGAACCTTGAATAGTTGGCAATTTATACTTAAAGTGAAATATGAAACATTGATTACTAAGCATAAACATAAGTTTATAAACTTTTGCTTGTTTTACCCTATGGGAGGATATATATTTTGGAATTAAATTAATGAACATATTAATTTTTGCTTCTTTAATAAAACTGAAATAGATGAAAAAAAAAAAACAACAACAAAAGAAAAGCTACAGGAACACCTCTATTGAAGTGTAGTGGTGATTATAGATTATTGTATTATATTTATTAATTAAGATTAATGGTAGCTTCTGTTTTGTCTTTGTATTTTTTTTGGGGGGGTGAGTTCCAGCATCCTCCTGTTAAAAGCTGTTCAGCTGTTGCAATTTTGGTGTTCTCACATGCGAAGATGAATGCATGTCTTTCTACTCTACCAACTTGAATCAATCCCTCCAGATAGTAGGCCAAGATAATAGTGGTAATCTCATTGCCCTCTGCAGCAATTAATTGATTTAGGTTTGAGTATGTCATTCTGATCAATGAGATATAAGGACAAATTTATTAAGGTACAATAAAAAGGTGCACTTCCTACTTAATAAAGAAATAAAATAATAGATAAAACTTCTTTGAACTTTGGTTATTATGCTATTTAGATGTGACACCTGAAACTGCTGAAATTGGTTAAGGATAAAGCCATCTAATCAACACCAAAATGAGATTGATTATATTCTTTGCAGCCAAAGATGGAGAAGGTCTATACAGTCAGAAAAAACAAGACTGGGAGCCGATTCTGGTTCAGATCAGAAAATGGTAATTGCCAAATTCAGAGTTAAATTGAGGAAAGTAGAGAAAAACACCAGACCATTCAGATATGACCTAAATCAAACCCCTTATGATTATACAGTAGAAGTGACAAATATATTTAAGGGATTAGATTTGATAGACATAGTTTTTGAAGAACTATGGACACAGGTTTGTGACACTGTATAGGAGGCATTGATCAAGAACATCCCCAAGAAAAAAATTGCAAAAAGGCAAAATGGTTGCCTGATGAGGCCTTATGAATAGCTGAGGAAAGAAGAGGACCTAAAGACAAAGTAGAAAAGGAAAGATATACCATTTGAATGCAGAGTTCCAAAGCATAGCAAGGAGAGATAAGAAAGCATTCCTCAGTGATCAATGCAAAGAAATAGAGGAAACCAATAGGAAAGACTAGAGATCTCTTCAAGAAAATTAGAAATACTAAGGGAACATTTTGTGCAAAGATGGCACAATTAAGGAAAGAAAAGGTATGGACCTAAGAGAAGCAGAAAATATTAAGAAGAGGTGCCAAAAATACACAGAATAACTATGTAGATCTTGATGACCCAGAAAGCCACAATGGTGTGGGCACTTACCTTGAGCAATATCCTGGAGTGTGAAGTCAAATGGGGCTTAGGAAGCATCACTATGAACAAAGCTAGTGGAGATAATGGAAATCCAGTTGATCTATTTCAAATCCTAAAAGATGCTGTGAAAAGCTACACTCAATATGCCAGCAAATTTGGAAAACTCAGCAGTGGCCACAGGACTGGAAAAGGTCAGTTTTAATTTCAATCTGAAAGAAATACAGTGCTAAGGAATGTTCAAACTATTGCACAATTACACCCATCTCACACACTAGCAAAGTAATGCTCAAACTTTTCCAAGCCAGGCTTCAACAGTACATGAACTGTGAATTTCCAGATGTTCAAACTGGATTGAGAAAAGGCAGAGGAAGCAGAGACTAAATTGCTAACATCTGTTGGATCATTGAAAAAGTAAGAAAGTTCCAGAAAAACATCTAATTTTACTTTATTGATGACACCAAAGCCTTTAACTGTGTGGATCACAACAAACTGTGGAAAATTCTTCAAGAGATGGGAATACCACACCACCTGACTTGTCTTTATTAGAACTGGACATGGAACAAGAGACTGGTTCCAAATAGGGAAAGGAGTACATAAAGGCTATATATTGTCACCCTGCTTATTTAACTTAAATACAGAGCACATCATGCAAAAGGCTGGGCTGGATGAGGTACAAGCTGGAATCAAGATTTCAGGGAGAAATATCAATAAACTCAGATATGCAGATGACATCACCTTTATGGGAGAAAGTGAAGGAGAATTAAAAAGACTTTTGATGAAAGTGAAAGAAGAGAGTGAGAAAGCTGGCTTAAAACTTAGCATTCAGAAAACAAAGGTCATAGCATCCGGTTCCTTCACTTCATGGCAAATAGATGGAGAAACAGTGGAAACTGTGAGAAACTATTTTGGGGGCTCCAAAATCACTGTAGTTGGTGACTGTAGCCATGAAATTAAAAAACGCTTGCTCCTTGGGAGAAAAGCTATAACTAACCTAGACAGCATATTAAAAAGCAGAGACATTACTTTGTCAATAAAAATCTGTTTAGTCAAAGCTATTATTCTTCCAGTCATCATGTATGGATGTAAGAGCTGGACTGTAAAGAAAGCTGAGCATTGAAGAATTGATGCTTTTGAATTGTGGTGTTGGAGAAGACTCTTGAGAGTCTCCTGGACTGCAAGGAGATCCAATTGGTCAATCCTAAAGGAAATCAGTCCTGAATATTGATTGGAAGGACTGATGCTGAAACTGAAACATCAGTACTTTGGCCACCTGATGTGAAGAACAGTCTCACTGAAAAGCTCCTAATGCTGGGAAAGATTGAAGGCAGAAGGAGAAGTGAACAATAGAAAATGTTTGGATGGCATCAAGAACTCGATGGACATGATTTTGAATAAGCCTCAGCAATTGGTGATGAACAGGGAAGCCTGGTGTGCTGTAGTCCACGGGGTCGCAAAGAGTGGGACACGACTGAGTGAATGAACTGAGCTGAAAGCCATCTAATAGAGGACTGATCTCTGATGTGCTGGACCTGGGACTTATATGTCTTCTTATATGAGATAACATATATCTGCAATACTTAAACCAGTTTCAAATGGGCTTTTTAAAAATCCAATTCTTTGATATTTAATAGTTCAGTGGAAAAGATATTCAAATTGTAAACACTAAAGAGTTTATATTTAGATTAGCTGCAGCAGAAAACAAATTGGATTATGAAAGTGAACATTAGCTATAATAGGCACACAAAGCACATTTGGCAAATTCAGTATAACTACAATTTGTAAGTATTTACATGACTTTGATTTGACATTAAATGGCAAAAATCTTCTGGAACATCTATATTGTGATATGGTGATGATAATAGATTATTTTTTCATATTCTTTAATTAATTTTAGTCAAATCTTATTTTAAAATTAAATTAGATTGAATTTCTCACTCAGATATAATTTAAACATGAAGATCCCCTGGAGAAGGCAATCCGCTCCAGTACTCTTGCCTAGAGAATCCCATGGAGGGAAGAGCCTGGTAAGCTTACAGTCCATGGAGTCACAAAGAGCTGGACACGACAGAACGACTTTACTTACTTACTTACTTTAGACTATACATATCTAGCACTCATGAACCTATAATCTTGGAAAACTTATGAACCACTCATTTAACACAACAAATAAAATGCCATCAGACTATAATTACTCAAAGATGTGTCAGTAAGAGTTATGGAAATACAGGATTTTCAATGAGAGATGTAGAACTCTCTGAACATGCCTGTCATGGGCAGATATTAGACACTGCAAAGTGAAGCACTCACTGTAACTTGTAATACATGATAGAAAGTATCTCAAGGGATAAGAGTGTTTCTTACCAGTTTCTATAAGTAAAGCCAATATTGTCCCAGTTATACAGGCTGGGAGTCACTTCTCTCTTTCCTTAGTTTAGCCAGTTTACTTAATTGTTCCAATTCTTCCTCCATGGGATCTTTCATGAGTTTGAGTGAACTCCGGGAATTGGTAATGGACAGGGAGGCCTGGCGTGCTGCAGTCCATGGAGTCACAAAGAGTTGGACACAACTGAGCGACTGAACAGATTGACTGACTGATGTCACCTTATTTCTTTCTCCTCAAAACCCTGTATAATCTTTTTGTCTTCAGGAAGGAATAAAGAAATGAAAAATGTTACCCCTTCTATTAAATGCTTCATAGTATGGTAGAAAATTACAGGAAAACATAAACATAAGTACAATAAATTATTGAAGAATTTCTGATAGAAGCTTGCTCTTAGTAGAAAATATCTTTATGATTGATCAAATTAAAATATTTATCCAGACAAAACTACTCAAAGAAATTTATACTTTTTCATCACTACATCTTTTCATAAAACGTTTATCTTCTCTGGAAAATTCATTGTACCTAATTTGTTTGTTAATCCATAAATATTCCTCAAGGCTTATTTAGAATTTAGCTTTCTCCTCATTTTATAAGCTTTTATTCTTTATGTAGATTCCACAAGCCTCTTTCTAGCCATCTTATGTGATGCAGAGCATTGTACTTTAGAGAGCAGCATGTCCTATTTATAAACTGTGTGAATTATCAGCAACAACTTGCTTAAATGGAACAAAAATTTACTTTTCTCTGTCACTTTTAGTAGAATATTATAATGCAGCATTAAATAAAATATTTTTGTCTCATATATAATAATTATTTAAATATATGAAAATATTATCATGGCATCACTATATTTTCTCCTTTCTAGGAAAGCTATCAATAACATATGCTTCTCAAATAATGTTCTTTCTAGACATTCACCATTTTATTGATTTTATTTTAGAAATTAATCATGGAATTGTTAAAAATAAAATAAGAGTCCAGGATATCTGCTTCTGACTATGGTAAATGAGCTTTTATTACAACAATTTCTCCAAGCATAACAAGTAGGAAAACTCAACAATGTAATTTATTAGCCACCTATTTCAAGAATTATGTTTCCTAAGAATGTAAAGAACTTAAGAGAAAAAAAAATCAAATGCAGAAAGTAAATATAAAGAGATGACTCAAAACTTTCAAGGGTTGCTACTCACCAAGGAAGATGTCATTACTGAATACAAGTCAAAAGCTGAACAAAGGAAAAGACTTTTTGTAGCAACATGGTTGGACCTAGAGATTGTCATATTCAGTTCAGTTCAGTTCAGTCACTCAGTTGTGTTCGACTCTTGCTGATCTCATGAATTGCAGCATGCCAGGGCTCCCTATCCATCACCAACTCCTGGAGTTCACTCAGATTCACGTCCATTGAGTCAGTGATGCCATCCAGCCATCTCAACCTCTGTTGTCCCCTTCTCCTCCTTCCTCCAATCCCTCCCAGCATCAGAGTCTTTTCCAGTGAGTCAGCTCTTTGCATCAGGTGGCCAAAGTACAGGAGTTTCAGCTTTAGCCTCATTCCTTCCAAAGAACACCCAGGGCTGATCTTCAGAATGGACTGGTTGGATCTCCTTGCAGTCCAAGGAACTCTCAGGAGTCTTCTCCAACACCACAGTTCAAAAGCATCAATTCTTCGGTGCTCAGGTTTCTTCATAGTCCAACTCTCACATCCATACATGACCACAGGAAAAACCATAGCCTTGACTAGACGGACCTTAGTTGGCAAAGTAATGTCTCTGCTTTTGAATATGCTATCTAGGTTGTTCATATTAAGTAAAGAAAATCAGAGAAAGATAAATATCATATGATATAACTTATTTGTGGAATCTATAAAATGATTGTTGTTATTCAGTTACTAAATCATGTCCAACTCTTTGCTATCCCATGCACTGTAAGATGCCAGGCTCCTCTATCCTTCACTGTCTCCCAGAGTTGCTCAAATTCAAGTCCACTGAATGGGTCATGCTATCTATCTTATCCTCTGTCATCCCCTTCTACTTTGGCCTTTAATCATTTCCAGCATCAGGGCCTTTTCTACTGAGTCAACTCTACGTATCAGGTGACCGAAGCATTGGAGCATCAGCTTCAGCAACAGTCCTTCCAATGTATATTCAGCGTTGATTTCCATATTGACTGGCTTGATCTCTGCTATCCAAGGGAATCTAAAGTCTTTTCTAGCACCACAATTTGAAAGTATCAACTCTTTGGCATTCATCCTTCTTCATAGTCAAACTCTCACATTAGTACAGGACTACTGGAAAAAACATATCTGACTATATGCAGGTTTGTCAGCAAAGTGATTGTGGGGAGAGAAAATTAGCCAAGATGACATGTTCAGGCTCTCTAGCCACACGTTTTGTAAATAATGACTGTGAAACAGCTGAGATCACTTAGAGCACTCTGCAGGCACATCACAAGACATTTACTTGGCCATGGGCTACTTTGTGCTGTATGGATATGAGTTCCATAAAGTGCTGGCATTACTCCTGCATCATGGCTGTGTCTGTTGAGTAAGAGGAGAGAATATAGCATTTCTACTGCTACAGCTGCTGCATCAACCAGGAGAGAACACTGTTATGGCTGCTGTGTCATCCAGGAGAAAATAAACATGTCTGGAGTTCCTATGGCTCCTTGAGTCTTCTTCCAGCCTCTTAGCTCATGCCTTGCCTATCCTGGGTTCAGTGAACAGTGAGACAACTGTCATCATGAACAGGATCAGCAATAAAGTGATGTTTCTGCTTTTTAACATGCTATCTAGGTTTATCAGGGCTTCCCTGGTGGCTTAATGGTAAAGAGTCTGCCTGCAATGCAGAAGATATGTGTTCAATCCCTGGACAAGGAAGATCCCCTGGAGAAGGAAATGGCAACCTACTCCAGTATTCTCGTCTGGGAAATTCTATGGCAAAAGAGTTGGACAAAACTTGGCAAAACAAGAACAACAACAACTAGGTTTGACATAGCTTTCCTTCCAAGGAGCAAATGTCTCTGAATTTCAGGCCTGCAATCATTGTCTGAAGTGATTTTGGAGACTAAAACATGAAATCTGTCAATTTCCATTTTTCCCCT
Source organism: Raphicerus campestris (assembly GCA_006410735.1). Taxonomy (NCBI): domain Eukaryota; kingdom Metazoa; phylum Chordata; class Mammalia; order Artiodactyla; family Bovidae; genus Raphicerus; species Raphicerus campestris. The sequence goes on from SJYW01052979.1 coordinate 397,328, forward strand.
ATCTATTTGACTTGAAGTGATAAGACCAGATGCCATGATGTTAGGTTTTTGAATATTGAGTTTTATGTCACCTTTTTCCTTCTCCTCTTCCACAGTCATCAAAAAGTTTTTTAGTTCCTCTTGATTTTCTGCCAATAGAGTAATATCATCTGCATATCTGATGTTATTGGTATTTCTCCTGGCAGTCTTGATCCTGACGTGTTTCATCCAATCTAGTATTTTGTATGGTGTAGTCTGCATATAAAGTAAATCAGCACAGTGATAGTATAGTGCCTTGCCATACTCTTTTCCTAATTATGAACCAGTCAGTTGTTCCACATACAATGAACTTATTTACAAAATAAAAAATAGACTCACAGACCTATAGTGCAAATGCCTGAGTACTAAAGGGGATAGCAGCATGTGGGAGGGAGATAAATATGGAGTTTGAGATAACATACACATACTATTATATATAAAATAGGCCAAAAAAATGACCATGTATATCTCAGGGAACTACACTCAATATCTTGTAATAACCTGTTATAAAAAAAAATTTCCAGGTGGCTCAGCAATAAAGAATCTACTTGCAATAGAGGTGGATGAAACTGAAGCCGATTATACAGAGTTAAGTAAGCCAGAAAGAAAAACAGCAATACAGTATACTAACACATATATATGGAATTTAGAGAGATGGTAATGATAACCCTGTATGCGAGACAGCTAAAGAGACACAAATATATATAATGGACTTTTGGGCTCTGAGGGAGAAGGAGAGGGTGGGATGATTTGGGAGAATGGCATTGAAACATGCATACTATCAGGTAAGAAATGAATNGTAATGATAACCCTGTATGTGAGACAGCTAAAGAGACACAAATATATATAATGGACTTTTGGGCTCTGAGGGAGAAGGAGAGGGTGGGATGATTTGGGAGAATGGCATTGAAACATGCATACTATCAGGTAAGAAATGAATCACCAGTCTATGTTCAATACAGGATACAGGATGCTTGAGGCTGGTGCTTGGGGATGATCCAGAGAGATGATATGGGGTGAGAGGTGAGAGGGGGATTCAGGATTGGGAACTCATGTACACCCGTGGCGGATTCATGTCAATGTATGGCAAAAACCAATACAGTATTGTAAAGTAAAATAAAGTAAAAATAAAAATTAAAAAATTAAATGTTACCTTTGGGGAAAAAAAAAATATATATGGACTTGATCTCTGGGTTGGGATGATCCCCTGAAGAAGGAAATGGCAACCTACTTCAGTATTCTTATCTGGAAAATCCCATGAACAGAAAAGGCTGGTGGGCTACAGTGCATGTGGTTGCAAGAGTCAGACAGAACTTAGTGACTAAACAACAAACAACACAAAATAATGAAACAGAATNAAGGAAATGGCAACCTACTTCAGTATTCTTATCTGGAAAATCCCATGAACAGAAAAGGCTGGTGGGCTACAGTGCATGTGGTTGCAAGAGTCAGACAGAACTTAGTGACTAAACAACAAACAACACAAAATAATGAAACAGAATGTGAAAAAAAAGTATATATATATATATATGGATGTGTGTGTGTATGTGTGTGTATTCAGTTTAGCTCAGTTTAGTTCAGTCACTCAACCGTGTCAGACATTTTGAGACCCTATTAATCGCAGCATGCCAGGCCTCCTTGTCCATCACCAACTCCCAGAATTTACCCAAACTCATGTCCATCGAGTTGGTGATGCCATACAGTCATCCATCCTCTGTCATCCCCTTCTCTCTATATATTTATATGAGGCTGCTAAGAAAAACGGAGTTTAGAATTAGGCAAGGAGGGGAGATCTTGGTAAAAGGCCAGTCTCTCACTTGAGACATATAAGGGTTCACAAACAATAGTAAAAACAGTTCAAATAGTCTGAATCTCACCAAAACTAAAATAAATAACCTCAATATAAACATGCTTTATAGTGATCTGCCTCTTCCATAATATACTTCCAAGAAGAAAAATTAAAACTAAGAAACAATATTTAAATAAAAATAAGAGCAGATTAGCTCTCCAAATTTTGGTACCAAAGGGTTGACAATTANGCCACCTCATGAGAAGAGTTGACTCATTGGAAAAGACTCTGATGCTGGGAGGGATTGGGGGCAGGAGAAGAAGGGGATGGGGATGACAGAGGATGAGATGGCTGGATGGCATAACTGACTCGATGGACATGAGTTTGAGTAATGGGGTTGGTGATGGACAGGGAGGCCTGGTGTGCTCGATTCATGGGGTTGAAAAGATTCCGACATGACTGAGCGACTGAACTGAACTGAAGTATAGTTAATTAACAATGTGATATTAGTTTTTGGGTGGACAGAAAAGAGATTCACTTATACATTACTTGTATCTATTCTTTTGCAGATTATTTTCCCCTTTGGATTTTACAGAATATTCAGCAGAGTTCCCTGTGCTATCTGTATGTCTTTGTTGGTTATCTATTTTAAATATATAGCAGAGTGTACATTCAGTCCTAATTTTTCTGGGTTAATTTGCTATCGATGCTGAAAACATATTTTCCAATATTCCACACTACAGAGAATAATCAGTTCTAGGTACATTGCAGATCCAAATGACAATGGTAAATAAGTCAGTTTTTTACAAGATAATTTAAAAAAAAATCCTCAGCATTTCAAGGATAAATTTGACAACATTAATACCAAGAACTTGCAAGACAAAATAAAAATAAAAATGAAAGCCACTGATTGCTAAATACATTTGCTATATATTTAACGAAGAACTTAACAAAAGAAAATTTTCATACAGCCAGTGAACAGGGAACCCATATATCCTAATTTTCCTGAAATGGTCCTGGCTTACGTCTACTGATGTTTCCAATTATTGCCTCTTTCATTCTCAAAATATATAAATTATAATATTTTAACATAATAATAAATTATATAGTCACTCTGATACATTATTTTGAATACTAGCAATACTTCCTATCTTTGCACTCACATGTCATTGAAATGTGACTTCAATTCCTCCTTGCAATAGGAGTCTTAGCCTTATTACCTATTTCTCCATTTATCCCTTTGAATTTATCTGGATTTGTAATTGCAGCTGACAACTAAAATGGAACAGAAGTCACTTCAGAGGAGTACTAGTGAAAAGTTCAAGCTAGTCCCTATGAGAATGAAATACCACATAAAGAGAGAAGACCCAGCTGACACCACAGACAAGACATTTTAGTGCTGCCATCTTAGATATTCAGCCCAAGCTGAGCTACAAGATGCTGATAGCAACAGGACCAGCCCCATGATGGAACACCTGATTACTAGCTGCTGGTTACAAAGTTCTGCTCAACTTTTGAGAATTCATTCAGCTCAACCACTTTTTTTTTTCTATTTAGGTTATAATTCAATGAGTTTATTTTACAAATATAGCCCTGAAATCCAAATTCAAAATTCTTATAAGATGTAGTTATTCTGGTGTAACTATTATCTTCACTATTTTGGACAAATTCCTCATAAAATTTATATTTGATTTTAAGAAGCCAACCCATAAAAAAAAAAAAAAAGAAGCCAACCCATTTTTTCATTTTGCAGTCACTTTAAGGCACTTAAATTTTACCTGGACTACTGCATAATGAACTTTTTCTTTCTAATTCTATGTTGAGAAGGTTTTCGTTTAAAGCCAAATTGTAATATATCTCTGTTAAGGGTGATTTGATTACTTTTATGATTTAAGCATTAGTTTAACCTCTGAAGGGACATTTAAATTTTCCTTCATAGTCAAAAATCAAGGGAGAGAACAAGAAGGAGGAGGAGTAGGTGAGCATGGAGTATCTCTCTCTCCACAGATACATTAGGAATACACCTTCAGACAGAGTGGATATTCCACACCAGCTGAGAGCAGGCAGAAGTACCTGACCACCTGAAAGAATATATAGAACCACACAAAACTCGGTAGGAAGAAGAAAATAGGGAAGAGTTAACAGGACTGGACTTCCCCTTGGTAGTGGGGTGGAGAACTGAGGCATGGGTCTGATCTACATATCAGGGCAATTGTTTGGGACAAAGGAGAAACATTTGAGGCAGTGAGTGAAGCAGCTGACCTGTTACAGTTCAAAGGGAACAAGAATCACACAGACAATCCTTGCTGCAGCCATATATCCCCCGGGCACTAACACAAGTCCCCTAGAAGACACAGAGGCTGGGAGCTGGAGTGCAAGGACTGAGGAGCAATCCTAGGGAGAAGTCTGCTGTTGACTGTAGGGAGACAGCCCAAGGGGACATGCGGGAGGAGACTGTGATGGGAAATGAATGCCTATGAAGGAAAACCAGGCAACCATGGAGATAAGGCTGAGTCAAAGGTAGGGAGTGGAGCCATCATTGTAGCCTATCTCTGCCTACATTCCAACAATGGCAGCTGAACAATAGAGAACCTGGCCCTTTAAGCACCTGACACTGAACTACAGAGTAGGACCCAAGCATTTAAGAGCCCCAAAGCAACAGAGTGGGACCCCAGCCAGCGGGGCACTTTAAGTGCCTGAATAGGCAGAACAACAGAGAAAGACCAGACAAAGAGATCATCTGATCACCAGCTGCCAGAGACTAGTAAATAGACTAATAGGGCCATGGCTCCTGCAGCTGAGGAAGTCAGTCAGTCAATTAAGTCATTCAGTCATGTCCAACTCTGCAATCCCATGGACTGCAGCATTCCAGGCTTTCCTGTTCATTACCAACTCCTAGAGCTTGCTCAAATGCATGTTCTTTAAGTCAGTGATGCCATCCAACAATCTCATCTTCTGTCATCCCCTTCTCCTGCTTTCAATCTTTCCCAGCATTAAGGTATTTTCTAATGAGTCAACTCTTCACATCAGGTGGCCAAAGGATTGGAGCTTCAGCTTCAGCATCAATCCTTCCAATGACTATTCAGGATTGATCTCACTTAGGATTGACTGGTTTGATCTCCTTGCAGTCCAAGGGATTCTCGAGAATTTTTTTTTCTTTGTTTGTTTTTTGTAAAACAACAGTTCAAAAGGATCAATTCTTCATTGGTCAGTTTTCTGAGCACTGTAAGGTCCAACTGTCAAATCCTTACATGACTACTGGAAAAACTGTAGATTTGACTAGAAGGACCTTGGTTGGCAGAGTAATGTCTCTGCTTTTTAATTTTCTGTCTAGAGTTGCCATAGCTTTTCTTCCAAGGAGCAAGTGTCTTTTAATTTCATGACTGCAGTCACCATCTGCAGTGATTTTGGAGCCTAAAACAATGAAGTCTGTCAATGTTTTCATTATTTCCCCATCTATTTGCCATGAAATGATGGGACTAGATGCCATGAGCTACTGTTTTTGAATGTTAATTTTTAAGCCATTTTTTTCACTCTTCTCTTTCATTTTCATCAAGAGGCTTTTTAGTTCCTCTTCACTCTCTGCCATAACAGTTATGTCATCTGCAAATCTGAGGTTATTGATAATTCTCCCAGTAATCTTGATTCTAGTTTGTTCTTTACCCAGCTCAGAATTTCACATGATGTACTCTGCATATACGTTAAATAAACAGGGTGACAATATACAGTTTTGGCATACTCCTTTTCCAATTTAGAACAAGCTTGAGGCAGCCCGTGGCTCTGTACAGTTGGCACCATCAGGGAACCCAGGACTCAAGCAGCTGTGCAACTTTCATGCTCAACCTTCACTGGGACAGAGATGCCAAGGACAGAAAGAAGCCCCAATAATGCCATATCTCCTGTGACAATAGCTGCCAGTGCCCCTGCATAGCTGGCATTGCCAAAATCCCCTTGATCCAAGAAACCGTGCCACCTCCATCCATGATCATCACTGGGACAGAGTTTCCAGAGCTTAGAAAAACTCCTGTGGGCCTTCAGGTGAGGTGGCTTCAGTCATGTCCAATGCTTTGCAACCTTGTGGACTGTAGCTTGCTGGCTTCTCTGTCTGTGGGATTCTCCAGGTGGGAATACTGGAGTGGGTTGCCATGCCCTTCTAGAGCACCATATTTCCTGCTGGCCTAGCCACAGGCTCCTCTGAGTACCTGGTGCTATCAGGGACTCTGAAACCCAAGCAGCAGTGCCACCTTCACACCTGGTCCTTACTGGGGGAAACCCAAGTCCTTCAGAGCAGCCACAGGAGTAATCTCCTTTGGATGACGCACATGCGTAGACAGAGATAAAACTACAATTGAAAACCAACGGCTGTGTGGCTAATAGAGGACACAAAACCTCATCACTTGCACAAGATGCAGATTAAATCCATATTATCAACTAGGCAGACGCTGTGTCTATGGAATACATAAAAGAACAATGAAAGTTCCCAAAAAGAAAATTTACTAGTTCTGATAGTTGTGGATATTGAAGGCAGGAGCACACAGAAGTACGACCAGACTAGAGTCTAAGCTGCCCCCACAGTAGGTTCAGAGACCAGCACAGTAATAGTGGATAT
>SJYW01052979.1:404015-414682 GCA_006410735.1 Raphicerus campestris
ATTAAGGTATTTTCTAATGAGTCAACTCTTCACATCAGGTGGCCAAAGGATTGGAGCTTCAGCTTCAGCATCAATCCTTCCAATGACTATTCAGGATTGATCTCACTTAGGATTGACTGGTTTGATCTCCTTGCAGTCCAAGGGATTCTCGAGAATTTTTTTTTCTTTGTTTGTTTTTTGTAAAACAACAGTTCAAAAGGATCAATTCTTCATTGGTCAGTTTTCTGAGCACTGTAAGGTCCAACTGTCAAATCCTTACATGACTACTGGAAAAACTGTAGATTTGACTAGAAGGACCTTGGTTGGCAGAGTAATGTCTCTGCTTTTTAATTTTCTGTCTAGAGTTGCCATAGCTTTTCTTCCAAGGAGCAAGTGTCTTTTAATTTCATGACTGCAGTCACCATCTGCAGTGATTTTGGAGCCTAAAACAATGAAGTCTGTCAATGTTTTCATTATTTCCCCATCTATTTGCCATGAAATGATGGGACTAGATGCCATGAGCTACTGTTTTTGAATGTTAATTTTTAAGCCATTTTTTTCACTCTTCTCTTTCATTTTCATCAAGAGGCTTTTTAGTTCCTCTTCACTCTCTGCCATAACAGTTATGTCATCTGCAAATCTGAGGTTATTGATAATTCTCCCAGTAATCTTGATTCTAGTTTGTTCTTTACCCAGCTCAGAATTTCACATGATGTACTCTGCATATACGTTAAATAAACAGGGTGACAATATACAGTTTTGGCATACTCCTTTTCCAATTTAGAACAAGCTTGAGGCAGCCCGTGGCTCTGTACAGTTGGCACCATCAGGGAACCCAGGACTCAAGCAGCTGTGCAACTTTCATGCTCAACCTTCACTGGGACAGAGATGCCAAGGACAGAAAGAAGCCCCAATAATGCCATATCTCCTGTGACAATAGCTGCCAGTGCCCCTGCATAGCTGGCATTGCCAAAATCCCCTTGATCCAAGAAACCGTGCCACCTCCATCCATGATCATCACTGGGACAGAGTTTCCAGAGCTTAGAAAAACTCCTGTGGGCCTTCAGGTGAGGTGGCTTCAGTCATGTCCAATGCTTTGCAACCTTGTGGACTGTAGCTTGCTGGCTTCTCTGTCTGTGGGATTCTCCAGGTGGGAATACTGGAGTGGGTTGCCATGCCCTTCTAGAGCACCATATTTCCTGCTGGCCTAGCCACAGGCTCCTCTGAGTACCTGGTGCTATCAGGGACCCTGAAACCCAAGCAGCAGTGCCACCTTCACACCTGGTCCTTACTGGGGGAAACCCAAGTCCTTCAGAGCAGCCACAGGAGTAATCTCCTTTGGATGACGCACATGCGTAGACAGAGATAAAACTACAATTGAAAACCAACGGCTGTGTGGCTAATAGAGGACACAAAACCTCATCACTTGCACAAGATGCAGATTAAATCCATATTATCAACTAGGCAGACGCTGTGTCTATGGAATACATAAAAGAACAATGAAAGTTCCCAAAAAGAAAATTTACTAGTTCTGATAGTTGTGGATATTGAAGGCAGGAGCACACAGAAATAGGACCAGACTAGAGTCTAAGCTGCCCCCACAGTAGGTTCAGAGACCAGCACAGTAATAGTGGATATCCTGAGGAGGCGAGCTGGACTGTGACTCCCAGGGAGGGAAAAGACATAGATCAATAAAATCGTGTATTATTATATTTTGCCTTGATCTATAGTTGCTTCTGCATTATTATTTTCTTCTTTTCCCCTGCATTGTTGTAGTTGTTGATTTCATTAGTACTATCAAATCCATATTTTCCCTGGTGGCTCAGATGGTAAAGCATCTGCCTACAATGTGGGACACCGAGGTTCGATCTCTGGGTTGGGAAGATCCTTTGGAGAAGGAAATGGCAACACACTCTGGTACTCTTGCCTGGAAAATCCCATGGACAGAGGAGCGTTGTAAGCTACAGTCCATGAGGAAGCTTTTGAGAATTTTTTTAATGAGACACTTTATATATTGCTGCCTCTATGTTGGCCTTTTGTGTTTCTGTGTGGTTTTCCTATTTTTTCCCTCTTTTATTTTACTTAAAAAAAATTTTAAGTTCATTATTTTTCTGTTTATTCTATTGTTTGTTTTTCCTATTGTTCTTTTCCCAATGTAGTTATTCTTTAATATGTATAAATCTTCTTTATCTAACACTATTTAACGTTGCATTTCTATTCTTTCTTTTCTTTCTTTTTCTCACTCATGTTTGTTAGTTTATTTTCATTTCTTTACCCCCCAATTACCATCTTGCTTTAGTTTTGTTTTCCAGTTTGTGTCTTATTTTTGTTTTTAACTGGTTGATATCACTTTTTGTTTCCTTTGCTTGCTAGGTCAATCTATTGCACTTTATTTCTTTTGGATTGTTTTGGTTTTGTTTATGGGTGTAGACCCCATGGACTGTAGCCCACCAGGCTCCTCCATCCATGGGAATTCTCCAGGCAAGTATACCGGAGTAGGTTGCCATTTCCTTTTCCAGGGGACCTTCCCAACCCAGGGATTGAACCCAAGTCTCCCGCACTGCAAACAGATGCTTTAATCTCTGAGCCAACAGGGAAGTCCATGTATGTGCATATATTCTGTTATTTTAGTTATTATTTGCCTGATTTTGTAAGTGCCATTTGTCTGGGGTGCCTCTTCTGTTTTTTGTGTCTCTGTGTTTGTTTTAATGCCAGTTAATGCTATGTAAAAAAAGAAAAGAACATCTTGTGGAATATCTGTTCCAAAAGCCTTTGGAGTGGAAGCACTGACTCCAAACACCTAGACTAGACTACCAGAGATCTCCTAACGCTGCTGCTAAGTCATTTCAGTCGTGTCTGACTCTGTGCAACCCCATAGACGGCAGCCCACCAGGCTCCTAACGCTAGGGGATATTAATTAGTGAGGGCTCCCACAAAGACAAACACCTGTACACAAGACCCAGCAGCAACCGGATGCCTCATCCAAACAACAAAAAAGACAAAGTGCAAACTCAATCATCAGTAGATAGGATTACCAACTCATACAGCCCTGCCTATCAGAGGGAAAGGAAAAAAAAAAAAAAAAGAACCTCTTCCCAACACAAGGCAAGCACAACTCATACTCTACACAAAGCTGAGGCAAACCACTGGGCCAACCTTGCCCACTAAGGGCAGAAACTAAGAAAAAGAAAGAATTCAGCCTAAAAGCCTGGGAACAGGAGATCTCAAACACATTAAGTTAAAAAAAAAAAAAGGAAAGAAAGAAAAGGCAGAGAAATACTGAACAAATGAAGGAACAACCTAGAAACACAAAACTCCAAATAAATGAAGAGGAAATAGGCAAACTACCCCAAAAATAATTCATCACAATGATAATAAAGATGATCCAAAACCTAAAAAAAAAAAGAGAGAGAGAGAGAAGATGCAATAATCAACTAGCACATTTAACAAAGACCTAAAAGAAATAAAGAATAAACAAATACAAGCAAACAAATACAGATAAAATCAAACAAATACAGAAAAAAAAACCCACAATTAGTGAAATTAAAAATAGTCTATAAGGAATCAATAGAAGTTCTGAGGCAGAAGGACATGTAAGTGATCTGGAAAATAGAATGGTGGAAATAACTGCTGATTAGCAGAATAAAGCAAAAAAAGAATAAGAACTGAGGATAATCTCAGAGACCTCTGGGACAATATTAAATGCACCAGCATTCGAATTAGAGAGGGAGGTCCCAGAAGAAGAAAAGAAAAAGAAAGNAGAATGGTGGAAATAACTGCTGACTAGCAGAATAAAGCAAAAAAAGAATAAGAACTGAGGATAATCTCAGAGACCTCTGGGACAATATTAAATGCACCAGCATTAATATGGCCAAGAGGAAGAGAAAAAAAATGGGTATAAGAAAATTTTTGAAGAGATTATAGTAAAATTTTCCCCAACATGGGAAAGGAAATAGTCAATCAAGTTCAAGGAGTGCATAGTATCATACAGGATAAACACAAGGAAAAAAATGCTGATATACTAATCAAACTGACAAAGACTAAACACAAAGAAATATTGAAATCAGCCAGGGAAAGCAATAAGTAACCTACAAGGGAAACACCATACATGTAACAGCTGATCTTTCAGCAGAAACCCTGCAGGCCAGAAGAGAATGGCAGGATATATTTAAAGTACTGAAAGGAAAAAATCTGCAACCAAGATTACTCTACCCAGAAAGGATCTTATTCAAAATTGATGGAGAAATCAAAAGTTTTAACCTTTAATTCAAAGATGTGTATAAGAGACAGGTCTATGGAATACATAAAAGAACAATGAAAGTTCCCAAAAAGAAAATTTACTAGTTCTGATAGTTGTGGATATTGAAGGCAGGAGCACACAGAAATAGGACCAGACTAGAGTCTAAGCTGCCCCCACAGTAGGTTCAGAGACCAGCACAGTAATAGTGGATATCCTGAGGAGGCGAGCTGGACTGTGACTCCCAGGGAGGGAAAAGACATAGATCAATAAAATCGTGTATTATTATATTTTGCCTTGATCTATAGTTGCTTCTGCATTATTATTTTCTTCTTTTCCCCTGCATTGTTGTAGTTGTTGATTTCATTAGTACTATCAAATCCATATTTTCCCTNGACACAGACTGGCTGAATGCATACAAACACAAGACCCATATATATGCTGTCTACAAGAGACTCACTTCAGACCTGAAGACACATGCAGTCTTAAAGTGAGAGGATGGAAAAAATATATTCCATGCAAATGGAAATTAAAAGAAAGCCAAAATTGCAATCCTTGTATCGGACAAAATAGACCTTAAAATAAAGATTACAAGAGATAAGGAAGAACACTACATAATTATCAAGGGATCATTCCAAGAGGAAGACATAACAATCTTAAGTATTTATGCACCAAACATAGGAACACATCAATACATAAGAAAAACTCTAACAGACACAAAAGGAGAAATTGACAGTAACACAATAGCATGGGACTTTAACACTCCACTTATAGCAATGAACAGATCATCAAAACAGAAAATTAATAAGGAAACACAAACCTTAAATGACACATTAGTCTAGATGGATCTCATTGATGTCTTCAGGACATTCTATTCAAATGCAGAACACACTTTCTTCTCAAGTGCACATAGAACATTCTCCAGGATAGACCATATATTTGGTAACAAAACAAATCTCAGTACATTTAAGAAAATTGAAATCATATCAAGCATCTTTTCTGATCACAATACAATAAGATTAAATAACAATTATGAGGGGGGAGGACTGTAAAAGAAAAAAAAGGCACACAAGCACATGTAGATTAAACAATATGTTTCTAAATAACAGGTTGTTAAAGAAAGCAAAAGGGAAATTTAAAAATTCCTAGAAATAATTGACCATGAAACACACCTCAAAACTTGTAGGATTCAGCAAAAGCAGTTCTAAGAGGGAAGTTTATAGCAATAAAATCCTACCTCAAGAAAGGAGAAAAATATCAAATAGACAACCTGATTTTGCTCCTAAAACAAAAGGAAAAAGAACAACAGCAACAAAAACAAAAAAACATAGTTAACAGAAGGAAAGAAATTATAAAGATCAGAGCAGAAGTAAATGAAAATGAAATGAAAGACGCAATAGTAAAGATTAATAAAATAAAACCTGGTTCTTTGAGAAGATAAACAAAATTGGCAAACCTTTAGACAGACTTATCATGAAAAAAGGATAAAGAATCAACTCAACAAAATTAGAAATAAAAAAGAGGAGGTTGCAACAGACAATGCAAAAACACATAGGATTTTAAGACACAATTATTAGTAACTGTAGGGCAATTAAGTGGATATCCTGGTAGAAATGGACAGATTCTTAGAAAAGTTCAATCTTTTGAGACTGAATCAGGAAGAAATGGAAATTATGAAAACCCAATTATAACTTTTGAAATCAAAATTTTTATCAAAATAGTCCCCCCAAAAAAGCCCAGTGCCAGATGGCTTCCCAAGTGAATGCTACCAAGCAGTAAGAGAAGAGCTAAAGCCTGTACTTCCAAAACTGTTTCAAAATTGCACTTTCAAATTCATTTTAAGAGGTCACCATCACCCTGATATCAAAGCCAGACAAAGACAACACAAAAAAAGGAACTTACAGGCCAATATCACTGATGAATATGATGCAAAAATCCTCAACAAAACTCTGGCAAAGAGAATTCAACAACAAATTAAAAAGACGATACACAATGATCAAATTGAGTTCATCCCAGGGATGCATGGATTCTTAATATATACAAATAAATCAATGTGCTACACATATTAACAAAATGAAAGATAAAAATCATATTATCTCAAAAGATGCAGAAAAAGCCTTCGACAAAATTCAGCAACCGTTCATGATTAAAACTCTTTAAAAAAAATGGGCATAGAGGAAACCTACCTCAACATAATAAAGGCCATGTATAATAAACCCACAGCAAATATTATTCTCAATGATGAAAACCTGAAAACATTCCCCCTAAGATCAGGAACAAGACTAGGGTGCCCACTTTAACCACTGTTATTCAACATAATTTTCAAAGTCCTAGCTACAGAAATCAGAAAAGTAAAAGAAATAGAAGGANAGAAAGGAGAAAAATATCAAATAGACAACCTGATTTTGCTCCTAAAACAAAAGGAAAAAGAACAACAGCAACAAAAACAAAAAAACATAGTTAACAGAAGGAAAGAAATTATAAAGATCAGAGCAGAAGTAAATGAAAATGAAATGAAAGACGCAATAGTAAAGATTAATAAAATAAAACCTGGTTCTTTGAGAAGATAAACAAAATTGGCAAACCTTTAGACAGACTTATCATGAAAAAAGGATAAAGAATCAACTCAACAAAATTAGAAATAAAAAAGAGGAGGTTGCAACAGACAATGCAAAAACACATAGGATTTTAAGACACAATTATTAGTAACTGTAGGGCAATTAAGTGGATATCCTGGTAGAAATGGACAGATTCTTAGAAAAGTTCAATCTTTTGAGACTGAATCAGGAAGAAATGGAAATTATGAAAACCCAATTATAACTTTTGAAATCAAAATTTTTATCAAAATAGTCCCCCCAAAAAAGCCCAGTGCCAGATGGCTTCCCAAGTGAATGCTACCAAGCAGTAAGAGAAGAGCTAAAGCCTGTACTTCCAAAACTGTTTCAAAATTGCACTTTCAAATTCATTTTAAGAGGTCACCATCACCCTGATATCAAAGCCAGACAAAGACAACACAAAAAAAGGAACTTACAGGCCAATATCACTGATGAATATGATGCAAAAATCCTCAACAAAACTCTGGCAAAGAGAATTCAACAACAAATTAAAAAGACGATACACAATGATCAAATTGAGTTCATCCCAGGGATGCATGGATTCTTAATATATACAAATAAATCAATGTGCTACACATATGAACAAAATGAAAGATAAAAATCATATTATAATCTCAAAAGATGCAGAAAAAGCCTTTGACAAAATTCAGCAACCGTTCATGATTAAAACTCTTTAAAAAAAATGGGCATAGAGGAAACCTACCTCAACATAATAAAGGCCATGTATAATAAACCCACAGCAAATATTATTCTCAATGATGAAAACCTGAAAACATTCCCCCTAAGATCAGGAACAAGACTAGGGTGCCCACTTTAACCACTGTTATTCAACATAATTTTCAAAGTCCTAGCTACAGAAATCAGAAAAGTAAAAGAAATAGAAGGAATCCAAATCAGAAATGAAAAAGTAAAACTCTGACATTTTGCAGGTGACATGATACTATACATAGAAAACCCTAAAGCTAGTATTAGAAAATTACTAGAGTTAATCAGTGAATTTAGCAAAGTTATGGATTGCAAGGAGATCCAACCAGTCCATTCTAAAGGAGATCACTCCTGGGTGTTCTTTGGAAGGAATGACGCTAAAGCTGAACTCCAGTACCTTGGCCACTTCATGTGAACAGTTAACTCATTGGAAACGACTCTGATGCTGGGAGGCATTAGGGTCAGGAGGAAAAGGGGATGACAGAAGATAAGATGGCTGGATGGCATCACCAACTCCATTGAGTTTGAGTGAACTCCAGGAGTTGGTGATGGACAGGGAGGCCTGGTGTGCTGCAATTCATGGGGTCACAAAGAGTCAGACATGACTGATTGACTGAACTGAGCTGAACTGAACAGGATACAAAATCAATAACCAGAAATCATCTGCATTTCTATATACTAACAATGAAAAATCAGAAAGAGAAATTAAAGAATCAATTCCATTCACCATTGCAACAAAAATAACCAAATATCTAGGAATAAACCTATCTAAGGAGAAAACAAGAACTGTTTACTGAAAACAAAAAGACACTGATGAATCAATCAAAGAGGACATAAACAGATGGAGAGATATTCCATGTTTCTGGGCTGGAAGAATCAATATTGTGAAAATGACTATGCTACAAAATTCAATACACTGATTCAATGCCTTATCAAATTACCAATGACATTTTTCAAGGAACTAGAATAAAATATTTCACAATTCATATGGAAACACAAAAGACCCCAAATAGCCAAAGCAGTCTTGTGAAAGAAGAATGGAGCTGAAGGAATCAACCTTCCTGTCTTCAGACTATACTGCAAAGCTACAGTCATCAAGAAAGTATGGTACTGGCACAAAAACTGAAATATAGGCCAATGGAACAAGATAGAAAGCCCAGACATAAACCTACACACCCATGGGTACCTCATTTTTGACAAAGGAGGCAAGAGTATGCCCAATACAATATTATAAAGTAATTAGCCTCCAATTAAAATAAATAAATTTAAATTAAAAAAAGAATATACAATTGGTCAAAGATTGCCTCTTCAATATGTGATATTGGGAAAACTGCACAACTATATGTAAAAGAATGAAATTAGAACACTTCCTAACACAATACACAAAGATAAACTCAAAATGGATTAAAGACCTAATTGTGAGACAAGAAACATTTAAACACTTAGAGGAAAACATGGGCAGAACACTTGATGACATAAATCACAGCAAGATCCTCCTTGACCCAGCTTCTAGAGTAATAGAAATAAAAAACAAAAATAAATGTGTGGGACCTAATTAAACTTAAAAGCTTTTTCACAGCAGAGGAAGCTATAAACAAGGTGAAAAGACAACCCTCAGAATGGGATAAGAAAACAGCAAGTGAAACAACTGTCAAAGGATTAATTTCCAAAATATGCAAGCACCTCATACATACCAATACCAGAAAAAACAAACCACCCAATCAAAACATGGAAAAAATGAATTTTTTCAAAGAAGACATACAGATGGCTAACAAATACATGAAAAGATAATCAATATTTCTCATTATTAGAGAAAGGCAAATCAAACCTACAATCAGTACAATCACACCAGTCAAAATGGCCATCATCAAAAAGTCTACAGACAATAAATGCTGGAGAAAATGTGAATAGGGAACCCTCTTGCATTGTTGGAGGGAATGTAAACTGATACAGCCACTATGGAAGATAGCATGGGGATTCCTTTAAAAACTAGGAATAAAACCACCATCAGTTCAGTTCAGTTCAGTCACTCTGTCGTGTCCAGCTCTTTGCGACCCCATGGACTTCAGCATGCAAGACTTCCATGTCCATCACCAGCTCCAGGAACTTGCTCAAATTCATGTCCATCGAGCCGGTGATGCCATCTTCCCAACATATCACCCAGTAATCCCAATACTAGGCATATACCATTAGGAAATCAAAATTGAAAAAAAAAAAAAATGTATCCCAAAGTTACAGTTCAGTTCAGTCACTCAGCTGTGTCCAACTCTTTGCGAACCCATGAATCACAGATTGCCAGGCCTGCCTGTCCATCACCAACTCTCAGAGTTCATCCAGGTTCACCTCTTCAAAAGCACCAATTCTTTGGCGCTCAGTGTTTACTGCAGCATTATTTACAACAGCTAGAACATGGAAGAAATCTAGATGTCCACTGACAGATGAACAGATAATGAAGCTGTGGAACATTTATATGAAATATTACTCAATCGTAAAAAGGAGTGAATTTGTGTCTAGAGCCAGACATCTTGGAATGTGAAGTCAAGTGGGCCTTAGAAAGCATCACTATGAACAAAGCTAGTTGAGGCGATGGAATTCCAGTGGAGCTGTTTCAAATCCTGAAAGATGATTGTGTGAAAGTGCTTAACTCAATATGCCAGCAAATTTGGAAAACTCAGCAGTGGCCACAGGACTGGAAAAGGTCAATTTTCATTCCAATCCCAAAAAAGGGCAATGCCGAAGAATGCTCAAACTACCACACAATTGCACTCATCTCACATGCTAGTAAAGTAATGCTTAAAATTCTTCAACTCAAGCTTCAGCAATACGTGAATCATGAAGTTCCAGATGTTCATGCTGGTTTTAGAAAAGGCAGAGGAATCGGAGATCAAATTGCCAACATCTGCTGGATCATGGAAAAAGCAAGAGAGTTCCAGAACAACATCTACTTCTGCTTTATTGACTATGCCAAAGCCTTTGACTGTGTGGATCACAATAAATTATGGAAAATGCTGAAAGAGATGGTAATACCAGAGCACCTGACCTGCCTCTTGAGAAATCTGTATGCAGGCCAGGAAGCAACAGTTAGAACTGGACATGGAACAACAGACTGGTTCCAAATAAGAAAAGGAGTA
>SJYW01052979.1:421350-431587 GCA_006410735.1 Raphicerus campestris
TCTTCTTCTACTCATCTATTTCTTCTTCTTCTTCTTCTCACCTTCTTCTTCTTGTTCATCATCTTCTTCTTCTTCTTCTCATCTTCTTTTTCTTCTTCTTCTTCTTCTTCTTTTCAACTACTTGTTCTTCTTCTTCTCAACTTTTTCTTCTTCTACTTCTGAACTTCTTCTTCTTCTCAACTTCTTCTTCTTCTCACCTTTTTTTGTTCTTCTTTTTCTTCTTCTTCTTTTCTTTCTCTTCTACTCACCTTCTTCTTCTGTTTCTCTTCTCACCTTCTTCTACTTCTTCTCACCTTCTTCTTCCTCTTCCTCTTCTTTGTCTTCTCACCTTCTTCTTATTTTTTCCACCTTCTTCTTCTTCTTCTCACCTTCTTCTTCTTCTAATTCTTCTCACCTTGTTCTTCTCATTCTTTTTAACTTCTTCTTCTTCTCACCTTCTTCTTCCTCTTCTCACCATCTTCTTCTTCTTCACTACTTCTGCTTTTCTTCCTCACCTTCTTCTTGTTTTTCTTCTTCTTTTCTTCACATTTTTCTTGTTCTTCTTCTTTTCAAACCTTTTTCTTCTTCTTCTCACCATCTTCTTCTTTTTCACAACTTCTTCCTCTTCTTCTTCTTCTCACCTTCTTCTTGTTTTTCTTCTTCTTATCACATTCTTTTCTTCTTCTTCTTTATCTCACCTTCTTCTTCTTTTTCTCAACTGCTTCTTCTGCTTCTCACCTTCTTCTTGTTCCTTCTCTTTTTCTTCTTTTTCTTCCACTTTTTCTCTTTTTCTTCTTCTCCCCTTCTTCTTCTTATTCTTCTCACCTTCCTCTTCTTTTTCTTCTTCTTCTCACCTTCTTCTTGATCTTCTTCTTCTTCTTACCTTCTTCTTCTTCTTCTCACCTTCTTCTTGTTCTTTTTCTTCTCAACTTCTCCTTGTTTTTCTTTTTCTTCTCACCTTCTTCTTCTTATTCTACTTCTTCTTCATTTTCTTCTCAACTTCTTCTTCTTCTTTTCACCTTAGAAGAACAATTTGAGAGTAAGAAAAAGAAGCAGTTGAGAAGAAGATGAAGGTGATAAGAAGAATAAGAAGAAGTCGCTTCNCTTTTCATATTGTTCATGGGGTTCTCAAGGCAAAAAAAAAAATAAAATGAAAAGATTTGCCATTCTCTTCTCCAGTGGACCACATTTTGTCAGAGCTCTCGACAATGACCTGTCCATCTTTGTGGCCCTACATGGCACAGTTAATTGTTTCACTGAGTTAGATAAGGCTGTGATCCATGTGATCACTATGTTTAGTTTTCTGTAAATGACATCTGAATGCAGAGTTCCATACTATAGCAAGGAGAGATAAGAAAGCCTTCCTAAGTTACCAATGCAAAGAAATAGAGGCAAAAAATAGAATGGGAAAAACTAGAGGTTTCTTCAAGAAAATTAGAGATACCAAGGAAATATTTCATGCAAAGATGGCACAATAAAGAACATAAATGGTATGGACCTAACAGAAGCATAAAATATTAAGAAGAGGTGGCAAGAATACCCAGAATAATTTTAACAAAAAAAGGTCTTAATGACTCAGGTAATCATTATGATGTGATAACTCAGCTAGAGCCAGACATTCTAGAGTGGGAGATCAAGTAGGCCTTAGGAAGCATCACTGTGAACAAAGCTAGTAGAGGAGATGGAATTCCAGCTGAGCTATGTCAATTCCTAAAAGATGATGATGTCAAAGTGCTGCACTCAATTTGCCAGCAAACTTGGAAAACTAAGCATTGGCCCCAGGACTTGAAAAGTCAGTTTTCATTCCAATTCCAAATAAAAGACAATGCCAAAGAATGTTCAAACAACTGCACAATTACACTCATCTCACATGTTAACAAAGTGAAATTGAAAGTTTCTCAGTTGTGTCCAACTCTTTGTGATCCCATGGACTATACAGGCCATGGAATTCTTTATGCAAGAATACTGGAGTGAGTAGCCTTTCCCTTCTCCAGGGGATCTTCCCAACCCAGAGACTGAATCCAGGTCTCCCTCAATTCATTCACATTCCTTTACCAACTGAGTCACAAGGTAAGCCCAAGAATACTGGAGTGGGTACCCTATCATACTCCAACAGATCTTACCCACCCAGGAATTGAACCTGGGCCTTCCACATTGCAGGTGGATTCTTTAACAACTGAGCTATCAGGAAAGCCCAAATTAATGCTCAAAATTCTCCAAGCTAGTCTTCAACATTGCATGAATTGAAAACTTACANGCCTTCCACATTGCAGGTGGATTCTTTAACAACTGAGCTATCAGGAAAGCCCAAATTAATGCTCAAAATTCTCCAAGCTAGTCTTCAACATTGCATGAATTGAAAACTGACAATGTTCAGGCTGGATTTAGAAAAGGCAGAGGAGCCAGAAATCAAATTGCCAACATCCATTTGATCATAGAAAAAGGAAGAGAGTCCAGAAAAACATCTACTTCTGTTTCATTGTTGATGTTAAAGCCTTTGACTGTGTGGATAACAACAAACTGTAAGCTTCTTCACAAGATGGGAATACCAGACCACCTTACTTGCCTCCTGAGAAATCTGTATGCAAGTCAGGAAGCAACAGTTAGAACCAGACACGGAACAACAGACTGATTCAAAATTGGGACAAGAGTATGTCAAGGCTGTTCATTGTCACCCTGCTTAGTGAAAAAGCTGGCTTAAAGCTCAACATACAAAAAATGAAGATTGTGACATCCAGTCCCATCCCTTCATGGTAAAAAGATAGGGAAATAATGGAATCAGTGACAGACTTTATATTCTTAGGCTCCAAAATCACTGCAGGTGGTGACTGCAGCCTTGCAATTAAAAGTTCCCTGAAAGAAAAGCTATCACCAACATAGAAAGCATAGTAAAAAACAGGTATTTACTTTGCCAACAAAAGTCTGTTTTGGCAAAGCTATTGTTTTTCCAGTAGTCATGTATGGATGTGAGAGTTGGATCATAAAAATGCTGAGCATTTAAAAAATTCTGCTTTTGAACTGTGGTGTTGGAGAAGACTCTTGAGAGTCCCTTGGACTACAGGGAGAACAAACCAGTCAATCTTAAAGGAAATCAACCCCAAATATTCATTAGAAGGACTGATACTGAAGCTGAAGCTCCAGTACTTTGCCCACCTGATGCAAAGACTGACTCATTTTAAAAGACCCTAATGATTGAAGGAAAGAGGATAACAGAATGCCAGATGGTAAAATTTTTGGATGGCATCACCAACTCAAGGGACATGAGTTTGAGCAAGCTCTGGAAGATGGTGAAGGACAGGAAAGTATGGCGTGCAGTCCATGGGCTTGCAAAGAGTTGGACATGGCTGAGCGACTGAAGAACAATAAACAATGTTATAAATTTTGTCACACACTTTCTATTATTCCAGGTATGTATTTATATATAGAAAACAATTTATTTGTCCTCTCTTTGGAATATTTGTAAAGACAGAGGTAAAAGATTCCACTATATCACTATCAAAATTTCAAAGTGTTGCTGCTAGTTTAGAAAATCAAACATACATATGCTTTGATTTTATCATTTTTGGGTTATTCTAAGTCAATGTTTTCAGTTTCTGAAATACAATTTACTAATCTATTAAAATAAGGTATCACACTTGAAAATTTCTAAAATTTCTTATAGTTACTCAAATCTTTGATCAGTTCTGCCAGGATCTGGACAATTCTACTGTGGGAAATGCCCTAATTTTGTGAGTAATCCACAGTTGAATGTACCACAACCTCATATGCAAGGGAAGAAGACAAAAATGTAGAGAATGGACCTGTGGACACAGTGGAGCAAGGAGAGAGTGGTATAAATGGGTAAAATAGCATCAACATACACACCATGTCAGGTGTAAGATGGACCGCTAATGAGAAGTTGCTGTGTAGCACAGCAAGCCCAATCTGGCTGACCTGGAGTGATGGGATGAGGGGAGGAGAGAGACGACCAAAAGGGAGGGGATATATGTATAATTGTGGCTAATTTGCATTGTTTTGTGGCAGAAACCAACACAACATTGTAAATTCTAAAAAAAAATGTTTTAAAAATAGAAAAAAAAAACCAACAATAACAACAACATTCACTTTGTGTGGCCAAATGTGGTCACATAGAGTCAGCGAATCATTGTGAAAGAGGAGAGGAGAAATAGCACTTAGAGTGTATCAGTGAAAGCTTTGTGGAGAACTTTCAGTGAGAAGAAATATATATTGATAGATAGGTATAGCTTTCTAAGTTGAAAAATGGTGTCCAAGTCCTGATGGTATAAAGCACATGCTGTTGAGTGGTTCTGAGGTGCAAATTTGGGGTTATAGAGGATGACAAGACAGAAAGTCAGGCTGGACTATAAAAGAGAGCATGTGGAAGGAAGTACTTGATACATTCTATGAGACAGTGTCCAGAATGTATACATGTAGAAAGGGGACATTGGTGATAGTGAAGTGGTTTGGTGATGTATAACAGGAAAGGCAGAAGCTGAGACTAGTTTATAGGCTGCCCTTTCAGAAAATCAAGTGAAATGGCACAAATGTCTGGGATAAAACTGTAAAAAGAAACAGGATAAACAAAGTATAAAAGTTACTGCCAAGATAAAGCTGACAGAGCACAATCGTCACCTGGTGGGGAGTCATGGGAGTGGGGTACATATTTAAGAGTTACCATCAAAGGTAACCTCAAGTTTGAAACCTGATTATTCTATGAAGTGGTCATCAGCAGGTTGGCAATACCTTCGGTTGAGAAAAGAAACTTAAAAAAAAGGCAAGTTTTCTGGGAAATAGGCTTTTTATTAAACAATTTATGCTCAAATAGTTATATACTGAGTACCTACGATGTGTAAGTGTTTGAGATACAATGGTAAACAGACAAAATTCTGGCTATTACTGTAAGATTCCTAGTATTTGTGAACTTCAGTTCAGTTCAGTCGCTCAGTGATGTCTGTCTCTTTCATGGACTGCAGAATGCCAGGCTTTCCTGTCCATCACTCTTGGAGCATGCTCAAACTCATATCCATTGAGTCAGTGATGCCATCCTACCATATCATCCTCTGCTGTCCTCTTCTCTTCCTGCCTTACATATATAATTTGATCTACAGAAAAATTTAGATATTATTAAACTGAGTAGAAAACCTATCTAAAGATTAAAATTCTGACATGTTTATATTCCTAGTAAATGATAAAACCAAGAGTTAGGGATAAAACTCAGGCCTGTTTAATTTCATAGACCATATTGTCCTCATTAAAACCTGCTGAGTTAATGAGCTAAAGTGCAACTTAAGGTGCAAAAAAGGGTCTGGAAGAGAAAAAGTAAATTGGAAGAATCCACAATGTTTAGAAATGCAATGTAGTATATCTAGTTCCGAGACCTCAGGCTTTTAGAGTAAAGTAAGTGGATTGAGATTTTAGGAGACTAGTGTCATTGTTGCATTAGCATAGATACACTACTTAACTTTCTATTCTGATAGAGTATATGTAAATTTCCAGCACAGTTCTGGCACAGTCTTTATTAATAAAGAACTGTTTACAGTTCTGGCAGTTCTCATCAATAAAGAATTACCAAAAAATATGTGATCAAAGTATTAATAGAGAGGCATAGAGTACCATGTGAGCAAATAAGAGGTCTAATTCTGATTTTGAGGGAATCCAGAAAGAACTCACAAAGAAAGATAATTTGAACTGAATTTTTATGGGTGTGTTTTATGGATTAGGTAGAGAGAAAAAATTATATGCAAGACATGAGTGGTCATAGGCCTTTCTATAAACTACTAGAAGCTTCGTATGACTGGACTTAAGGTTGTAGTGGGGTTAGTACTGGAAGTAAGGTTGGAAAGCAAAGCAAAGGAAGGTCATAGAATGTTTCACTCAGTAGTTTGTCTGAATCTCGTATAAAGATTTGTCTGAATCTCGAATAGAGAAACAAAGGTTGTCAATAAAGGAATAAAATGATCAGATTTGCATTTTAGATCCCCAAATCCAAAATCTTGAAATGTGTAGCGAGCTATATGATGAAGCTGGAAGCAAGAAACTCCAACTTGAAAGCTGTAGAAATAGTCTAGGTGAAAAAATGATTGTGTAACTAAAGCTAATAACAATTTAATTTACATGAAATCATATTTTAGGTTTCTACCCCATATATTAATATGTTGTTTTTCAGTGTCTAAGTCATGTCCAACTCTTTTGTAACCCCATGGACTATAACCAACCAGGCTCCTCAGCCCATGGGTTTTCCCAGGAAAGAACACTGAAGTGAGTTGGCATTTCCTTCTCAAAGGAATCTTCCCGACCCAGGGATCAAACCTGTGTCTCCTGAATTGACAAGTAGATTCTTTGTCACTGAGTCACCAAGGAAACCCAGATATATACTAGCAGGATTATAAAAGTTGCATGTACAAAGCTATGTATTATTTATCATAGCAAAACCCAAAGCAACCCAAATGTCCTTTGAGAGGAGACTATTTTACAAACTATGGTATGAGTTTGTACGGTGTGCTAAACATTGGTGTGCAATGAGTTATTCAGTGAAAGAGAAGTGCCTCTATATACCTCTGTGGAATGACCTCAATGATATATTATGTGAGAGAAAGAAAGGCAGAGACACATATATGCACACTAGCATTTATCTAAAAGAAGGTGTATTTACTATAGGGACAGAAAGTCAGGATGAAGGGGAAGAAGCAATAAACCTTCTATGGTTATTAGGGTTTTCATTGTTTTAATTTACTTAAAAGCAGGTAACTTTGGCATTTTCTATAGTGGGAAAATTTCTAAATACGAAAATTTGCACTACTTTCCCTAAACACATTGTTGATGCTAATATTGATATTACAATTTGGAAAATGTTTTTATATATTGTTACAGAAAGCCAATAAATTATTATGCTGATGATCTTGTAAAAAGCATTGGAGAAAGGTGATACCTTTTTACTGTAACTTTTTAAAAAAATAATTTATTTTAATTGGAGGCTAATTACTTAATATCAAAGAGGGTAAGTAAAACACCTGGCTGTTTAGAACTGGAAATTTCCATATGGATTAATGACTTATTTTATATTTTCAATAAAATATGTATTTTCTATTTCCACATACTAAAAACTTAGAAATAATGACTAATCTATAAAAATCAGCATTTCTTGTGCACATTTTATGGTATCTAATACTATACCCACCTAAAATACATTTCAAGTGTAGGGAAATGACTTATTTCAGCTCTATGGCAGAAACAGTACAAATGCACTTGCAACAGTGAGTTGTAACAGAAAGAAATGAAGACATTATAATTACTGAGTTCATGTTGAGATTTTTCAGCAGCTAACTGGAAGATCTTTCCATTGACTGAATATGTGATAATTTAGATATCAAAAGGTACATTATAACATATCACTGTTAAATCCATGGCATCATAGTGATAATTTTAAAAAGAGATAGAGGCTTTATTGGTCTACTTTATAAGGTGTTAGGAAACCAAGTCATAAATTTTTAACATAAACTTTTCATTTTAGCATCATATTTGATTTATAGAAGAGTTGGAGAGGTACTACGGAGTGTTTCCCTATACCCCTCACCTAGTTTGTTTTATTTAATATAATGTTATATTACGTTACTTTGGTACATTTATCCAAACTAAGAGACTGACACTAGCATGTTATTCTTAAAAAACAAAAACAAACAAACAAAAAACTCTAGACTCTGTGTTTTACTGGTTTTTCCATTACTGTTTTACTCTGCTGCAGAATACTTCAATGCATTTAGCTGAACCCAGGTGCGCTGCAGGCAGATTATTTGTGTCTCTGTTATTCTGCAAGTTTCATCATCTTTGTTTCTCGTGATCTCAAAGGTAGGATGAGTACAAAACAGGAGTTTTGTAGAATGTTCTCCAGTTTGGATTTAACAGTTTTCTTCTGCCAATTGAGACTATAGAATTTTGGTAAGAATACCAGAGAATTGAAGTGCCCTTCTTATCAGGTCATACCAGGGTTCCATGCTATTCCCATTGACATAGCTAGTGATAATCTTCATCATCTGGTTAAAATATTTGCAAGGTTTCTCCACTGTAAGGTTGCAGTTTTTCCATTCCTTAATCTAGTCCATAGAAGTGAGTCATGAAGTATGGCTCACTCTTCAGGATGAGAGGATATCTACATGTATTACTTGGAATTTTATAAGGAAGATTTGTCTCTTATACCCTCACTCTTAAATTTAATTTTTTGTTTAAATAAATATGAAGAAAAGTGAAAGTTATTCAGTCGTGTTTGATTCTTTGTGACCCCATACACTCCATGGAATTCTCCAGACCAGAATACTGGAGTGGATAGCTGTTATCTTCTCCAGAGGATCCTCCCAACTCAGGGATCAAATCCAGGTCTCTGAGTCACCAGAGAAGCCCATGAATACTGCAGTGTGTAGCCTATTCCTTGTATAGCAGACCTTCCCAACCCAGGAATCAAACCAGGTCTCCTGCCTTGCAGGCAGATTCTTTACCAGCTGAGTGACATATTCATTTTATACTTTGGGCTATAATCCAAAATTAATTTATTTACTAATTATTCTATTGCTTCAGTTCAGTTCATGTTCGACTTTGCAACCCCATGGACTGCAGCATGCCAGGCCTCCTTGTCCACCACCAACTCCAGGAGCTTGCTCAAACTCATTTCCATCAAGCCAGCAATGCCATACACATCTTATCCTCTGTCATTCACTTCTCCTCCCACCTTCAATCTTTCCCAGCATCAAGGTCTTTCCCAATGAGTCAGTTCTTTGCATCAGGTAGCCAAAGTATTGGCATTTCATATTTGGCTAAAGCCAAAGTATTAGCTTTAGCATCAGTCTGTCCAGTGAATATTCAGGACTGATTTCTTTTAGGATGGACTGATTTGATCTCCTTGCTGACCAAGGGACTCTGAAGAGTCTTCTCCAACACCATGGTTCAAAAGCACCATTCTTCGATAATCAGCTTTTTATTATGGTCCAACTCTCACATCCATACATGACTGCTGGAAAAACCATAGCTTTGACTAGATGGACCTTTGTCAGCAAAGTAATGTCTCTGCTTTTTAATATACTGTTTAGGTTGGTCATATCTTTTCTTCCAAGGAGCAAGCGTCTTTTGATTTAATAACTGCAGTCACCATCTGCAGTGATTTTGGAGCTCAAGAAAATAAAGTCTGTCACTGTTTCCACAGTTTCTCTATATATTTGCCTTGAAGTGATGGGACCATATGCCATGATCTTAAGTGTTTTGAATGTCAATTTTTAAGCCAACTTTTTCACTCTCCTCTTTCACCTTTATCAAGAGACTCTTTAATTCTTCTTCACTTTCTGCCATAAGCTTTCTGCCATCTGTGTATCTGAGGTTATTGATATTTCTCCCAGCAATCCTGATCCCAGCCCAGCATTTTGCATGATGTACTTTGCATAGATGTTAAATAAGCAAGATAACAATATATAGCCTTGACATACTCCTTTCCCAATTTAAAACCAGTCTGTTGTTACATGTTTGGTTCTAACTGTTACTTCTTGACCTGCAAACAGATTTCTCAGGAGGCAGTCAAGTGATCTGGCATCCCCATCTCTTGAAGAATTTTCCAGTTTGTTGTGATCCACACAGTCAAAGGCGTTGGCATAGTCAATAAAGCAGAAGTTGGTGTTTTTCTGGAACTCTCTTGCTTCTTCAATGATCCAATAGATGTTGACAATTTGATCTCTGAATTCTCTGCCTTTACTAAATCCAGTTTGAATATCTGGAAGTTCTCAGTTCATGGAGAATTTTGAGCATTACTTTGCTAGTGGGTGACATGAGTGCAACTGTGTGGTAGTTTTAACATTCTTTGGCATTGTCTTTCTTTGAAATTGCAGTGAACACTGACCTTTTCTGGTCCTGTGGGCACTGGTGAGTTTTCCAAATTTGCTGGAATAGTGTGTGCAGCACTTTAGCAGCATCATGTTTTAGGATTTGAAATGGATTAATTGAAATTTCATCACCTCCACTAGCTTTGTTCATAGTGATAGTTCCTAAGGCCCACTTGACTTCACATTCTAGGATGTCTGGCTCTAGCTGAGTGATCACACCATTGTGGTTATCTGGGTCATGAAGATGTTTTTTGCTTAGTTCTTCTTTGTATTGTTTGTTGCTTACATTAGTCCATATTTGGACATTTGGAACTATTGTTATGACACCATCCTCTTGGTTTTTGAATACTCCCATGCTTATTGTGAGTTCTCTGATACCTCAGTTTGTAAAGAATCGGCCT
>SJYW01052979.1:443974-474115 GCA_006410735.1 Raphicerus campestris
CTCTAGGTGTGACACAGACTCCACCCAACACAGTCAAGTGAATTGAAGT
The DNA here is from genome assembly GCA_006410735.1 of Raphicerus campestris. NCBI lineage: Eukaryota > Metazoa > Chordata > Mammalia > Artiodactyla > Bovidae > Raphicerus > Raphicerus campestris. The sequence goes on from SJYW01052979.1 coordinate 444,024, forward strand.
CTTATAGATGACCCATGGAGAGGGAGTGACACCATAGCTCTAAAACTTTCTAAGATAATTAATTTTTTTCTACCCATTTAAAGCAACTATTGACATCATCAACACAGTGCTTAAGCATTCCTGGGATGATATGGAGTAGAGCTGAGTATTCTGGCGCTCCAGTTAAGCAAAGATGTGCATGAAAACACCCAATTTTTCTATCAGGCACAAATAGTCACTTGTGCCCGCTAACCCAAGGAGAACTAAGAGGTTCTCCTTCGTCAGCCTCTGAACTGTGTGCTTCCTAAATTCTGAGGCAGGCCCAGCACAGAGGAAATGTGTCACCTGAAAAGAGCCTGCAAAGAAAGGACTCTTGAACTCCCCTTCTTACTTTGCAGGTCAAACGGTTCTTAACTCCTAGTTCCCTGACTTTCAAAGAACAGCTGCTGCTGCTGCTGCTGCTGCTAAGTCGCTTCAGTCGTGTCCGACTCTGTGCGACCCCATAGACATCAGCCCACCAGGCTCCACTGTCCCTGGGATTCTCCAGGCAAGAACACTGGAGTGGGTTGCCATTTCCTTCTCCAATGCATGAAAGTGAAAAGTGAAAGTGAAGTCATTGAGTCGTATCCAACTCTCAGCGACCCCATGGACTGCAGCCTATGGCTCCTCCGTCCATGGGATTTTCCAGGCAAGAGTACTGGAGTGGGGTGCCATTGCCTTCTCCATCAAAGAACAGCGTAGAGGCCCTATTCAGTTTTCATTTCTCAGTCCCTTCCCCGCCTTGGTTGTTACCTTTCTTTGTTCTTTAAATTAACTTTTTCTTCCTCGCTCTCTTTCCTAGCCTGTTTCAGCCTGTCTGTGTTTCTTCTCCAGCCTGACGTTCCTCACTTCTTCCGTCGCTGGTCCCGGACTCATACTCGCCGGTGGCTGCCCTTTGCGCCTTTCCTCATCCTTGCTCTCCCTGAGCTCCCTCATTTCATCCATCCCTTTCTCAGGCCCTCCAGATTCCCTGGGCTGTTTGCTGATGAGAAACATTTACTGCAGCGCAGACCGGAGTCCTGTGCGCAGCCCAGTGGCAGAAGAGGGTGAGGCTAAGAGAAAGGCTGAGCTGGAGAGGGAGGCAGTCGGTCCTCTCCAGAGCCTGCAAGAATGCGGCAGGGTGCCTGGAGCACCGGGAGGGACCAGCTCCCAGGGGCCCTGGTCGGGGCTTGAGGAATTTTCCCGCGGGTAGATTTCCAGCCTCACGTGGCCGCGGAACAGGGGCGCCTGGAAAGCAAAGAGAGGGACCCTGGGGGTGCCCACCCCCAGAGTGGAAGCCCCTGCCAAAGCGGGAAGGAGAGAGGCGGGAGCGGTGAAAGGGAAAAACCTGTCTCCTCTGGCTGCGGAGCGTTGGAGAGCCTGGGGCGCTCCGGTGAGCAGCCGGGGGCGAAGACCGCCGGGCGGTGGGCGAGGGACGTGTGGAGCTAGCGCTCGGCTCCGCGCCGGGGGGCGCGACGCGCGGGGCGGTGGGGACTCTAGGTGGCCGGTGGCAGACCCCAGCCGCGGAGCGCGCGGCGGCCGCGGCGCCAGTGTGTGTACGTGTGTGTTTGTGTGTGTGCGCGCGCGCGTGTGTGCATGTGTAGGTGAGAAAGCGAGGGCCGAGCGTGAGTGTGAGCTAGGCACAGAGAGAGCGCATGTCTCATCCCTGCGAGCAGCCAGGAGCCGCTCCACCACCATCTTTTGCATGGGCAACATTTGCAGCCGGACAGCAAACCTCTCCCAGGGCTATGGAGACTGCAGGAAAAATCTGGCAGCTCGGGATGGATTGCTAAGGGAAGTCATAACCCTAAACAATCCAAACCTCTTTCTGTTTTGTTTTGTTTTTTTTCGTTTGTTTTTAATTTTATCGCCGTAGTCCTCAATGCCTCTCTGAACGGTCTTTAGGAAGAGTACGAGAGAAAGAGCGCGCGCCAGGGAGAGGAGAAAAGAAGATGAGGATTATTTGCAGACAAATTGTCTTGTTATTTTCTGGATTTTGGGGACTCGCCATGGGAGCCTTTCCGAGCAGCGTGCAAATAGGTAAGCATTGATTCTGTGGGGTATGCCTATGGGTGGCTGTAGCAGGTACCGAAAGTAAGTTAAATGAGTTGCTGATAAGCAATTTAAGAGAACATTCGGCGTCTCCTTTCTCCTCTTCTCTCGTCCTTTCTTCCCTTTATAAAGACTGCCTCTTCGATGCTGGTTCAGTTGAAACATCACAGAGCAGTTCTCAGTCTACACTCCATCCATCCTCAGTCTATACTCCTATTTGTCTCACGTCGCTGAAGTAGGGTTTCAATAAGTTGTGATAAAATATCCGTGGGGTTTGATTGCATTTTATCTAACATCTCTTTTCATTTCTTTCTCTGGAGTGTGAAGGGATGTAGAGTTTGCTTAAACAAAGCAAAACCCATGCACTCTTCTTCCTGTGCTATAGGCAAGAGCTTTCGCTATTAAAAGAAGACATTGTTTAGGTTAAAAAAAGAAAAAGAAGACATTTACACCCTGACTTACTTGCCTTTGCTTGCTACCCGTTAACCGATTCCAAAATTATATCCCTTTCCTGGAACGTTGTATTTTCCTCTTGAATTTTTTGCCCTTAATCCTCCCTCTGGACTCTATTTCTGGGGACCCTATCCGTCCTGCCCTTGGCTTTTTTTTTTTTTTCTGTTCTCCCCTGTCTTTTGATGGGACGCAGCTATTGAATTCCTTCCAACTAAGCCCAGCCTCACACTGCATCATTTCTCGGGGACAGTGCACAAAACGGGGCTAATTAGGCTGGGTCTAAGAACTGCATAAAAACAAAGTTCACGTCTCCCTTTTGATTTCCCTCTCACCTGCATGTCATCACAAGCCTTCATTTTTCTATTTTAATGCAAATTGTCTTTTCTGCTCATCTGCCTGCATCTTAGAAATGACTGGAGCTGGCTTCTGTAGCAGTGTGCTGGGAATCATAGGGAGGGCAAGGAGAGAAGGCAAAACACACTAAATGGTCTGTCTCAGAGGCCACTGTGATCATGACCAATTGGGACAGTAAAAAGCTGAGTTGTCCTAAAGACTGAAATGCTAAACATACTCTTTAGAGACAAAGGGCAGTCTCCCAAGATGTGGCAGAGCCAGCTCCTTAATGTGTATATTGGTGAATGGCCGTGGATTTGACAGTGCTTAGTGCGGGTGTAATAATACTTACAAGAGGAAACCCTGAACGGGCTTTTTCTGCTGTTTTTGCTAGGTGGTCTCTTCATCCGAAACACAGATCAGGAGTACACTGCTTTTCGATTAGCAATTTTTCTTCATAACACCAGCCCCAATGCGTCAGAAGCTCCTTTTAATTTGGTACCTCATGTGGACAACATCGAGACCGCCAACAGCTTTGCTGTAACAAATGCTTGTAAGTAAAACATAAGTTGAAGACAAATGAGAAGAGAATTAAGACGGGGCAATAGAGGCCCTTTCCTCTGTATTATTACTGTTATTATATTTCAAAAAGACATTCAAGCTCTCCACAGTTTACTGGTTAGGTAGGAAATCAGAGTTACGGCAAGATTTAGTCTCCAGGATATTTGGCTGATCTTTCCTTCTCTTCCTTCCTCCATCCCTCCCTTCATCTCTCCCTCCCTCCTCTTCCCTCCCTCCTTTTCTTCCTTTCTTTCTTCTTTCCTTTTTCTTGAAATTACTTTCTCCTTTAACATTTCAGTATTATTCCTACAACCTGCATGTCAAGTTAGTGAAAATTGTACTCAATCTTGTTTTTTATTTATTTTCCTTTGGTTTGTATTTGCTTTTCACTTGAGTGAGCATACATCTTGCTTTTAAAGAAGACACATGCTCTCTTACACTGGTAAAGGGAATGGAAGGTTTGCTAACAGTGAGAAAGTGGGGAGTGGTGGTGTGGAGGATGTATATTCCACTAGGTTGGTTGACACTGCAGATGATCTGGTGATGTCACTTGAGGCTGCCCTGCTTTTATATTCTGGGTTGTAAATGTCTCTTGTTCTCAGGTAATGTATATATTCTGTGGCTATAACTCCATGGAGTCTTACCTTAATGGCAAATCATATTAATCTCCAATCCACTGAATTCACATACTAACCCAGCTGGATCTATTATCCCCATGATACAATTATGATTTGGTGATCTTACCTAATGTTATAATTAAACAGTTTTTTAGAGCTCCTTTGTGAAAATACTGTATAACATAAAGTAAAAATATAAGCAACTGTGTATTAATTTTAAAATCAATAAAATATGATCAATAGAGCATTTAGGTTACATTTTCACTCTTGAGGAAAATACATGTTTTCCATGCCTGCTTATTTTTAGATGCTAATTTACTGCTCCTTAAAATGTGTGTGTTAAGATAANCAGAAGCTCCTTTTAATTTGGTACCTCATGTGGACAACATCGAGACCGCCAACAGCTTTGCTGTAACAAATGCTTGTAAGTAAAACATAAGTTGAAGACAAATGAGAAGAGAATTAAGACGGGGCAATAGAGGCCCTTTCCTCTGTATTATTACTGTTATTATATTTCAAAAAGACATTCAAGCTCTCCACAGTTTACTGGTTAGGTAGGAAATCAGAGTTACGGCAAGATTTAGTCTCCAGGATATTTGGCTGATCTTTCCTTCTCTTCCTTCCTCCATCCCTCCCTTCATCTCTCCCTCCCTCCTCTTCCCTCCCTCCTTTTCTTCCTTTCTTTCTTCTTTCCTTTTTCTTGAAATTACTTTCTCCTTTAACATTTCAGTATTATTCCTACAACCTGCATGTCAAGTTAGTGAAAATTGTACTCAATCTTGTTTTTTATTTATTTTCCTTTGGTTTGTATTTGCTTTTCACTTGAGTGAGCATACATCTTGCTTTTAAAGAAGACACATGCTCTCTTACACTGGTAAAGGGAATGGAAGGTTTGCTAACAGTGAGAAAGTGGGGAGTGGTGGTGTGGAGGATGTATATTCCACTAGGTTGGTTGACACTGCAGATGATCTGGTGATGTCACTTGAGGCTGCCCTGCTTTTATATTCTGGGTTGTAAATGTCTCTTGCTCTCAGGTAATGTATATATTCTGTGGCTATAACTCCATGGAGTCTTACCTTAATGGCAAATCATATTAATCTCCAATCCACTGAATTCACATACTAACCCAGCTGGATCTATTATCCCCATGATACAATTATGATTTGGTGATCTTACCTAATGTTATAATTAAACAGTTTTTTAGAGCTCCTTTGTGAAAATACTGTATAACATAAAGTAAAAATATAAGCAACTGTGTATTAATTTTAAAATCAATAAAATATGATCAATAGAGCATTTAGGTTACATTTTCACTCTTGAGGAAAATACATGTTTTCCATGCCTGCTTATTTTTAGATGCTAATTTACTGAGCCTTAAAATGTGTGTGTTAAGATAATTGTTACACATTACGTAAGACATGTAGGAATAGTTTCTATATAAAGTTTTGCACAATAATAATAAAATATTCAATCTGCGTTGTATAATATTTTTTAATATATCAGGTTGAGTATATTTTTATTTTGAAAGTACTCTAAGTATAAGAAACTGTATTTTGAACAAACAAGTGAATTTGAAAACAAAGAGTTTTTATGTGTTAGGAGGATATCTGCTTCATTTAGTTCATATTTATCTGCAATTAATTCATCTAACAAATAACATGATCATGTTTCCTTAATTTTAGGCACATAATTAATACTTTATTTTTGAACTTCATTTCATAAAGAGGTTACAGCATTTGACTTTTTTTTTTAATCTGCAGTAATTGTATTCATTTGCAGGAATGCTTTAGTTCCTTTGAGTACTACTTAATTTAAAAAATCACTTGTTTTATTTAGTAATAAAAGAAATATTCATTATAAAGTTAATTATTTGGGAATTGTTTTTTAAGCAGAAATGAACATAAATTAGAACTAAGCTTATGGATAGCTATTTTTTTAATGTCTTATTATTTTTTGTTCCAAGTTTTGATAGAGATGTCAACATTTCAAATTAGTTCTAGGTATAAAATATTTTCCTTAGTACATTCTAGGTATAAAATATTTTCCTTAGTACATGAATATTATCTGTTGATTTAAGTATTTTCCTTATATCTCTCTTGAGATTTTGGCAACAAAAACACTACTAAGTTTAAAAATAATTTATGATTCAAATACATCTGAAGGTACTTTTTCTACAGTAAATTGCTACTTAAATATATATTTTTATTATTTAATTTTGAAAGACTTTCATAAAAGTGGAACTATAGTAGTTTTATTTTTCCTGATTAGGTTCTTAAGTGTTCTAAAGTTTGTATTCTGGCTTCCAGCTTTATAAACTACAGTGATAATTCCTTCTTTTCTCCTTCCACATAGTTTGTTAATCTCATTCAGGTTAATTTTAGTTAGTATCATATTATTTATGCTACAAAAATGTTATATAGAATAAAATGATAGTGGCAAAAATCTGTAAACATAAAAAATTAATAAGAAACTGTACATAGCATGAAAAAGTAGAAACAGGTATAAAATATAGGTAGTATGCTATTCTTTAACATGTTAGAATTGAGAAAATTGAACCTAAGAAAAAAAGTCTGCTTATTTTAATTCCAAGTGTAATGTAATGTTAGTGGTATCATGTTTTTGATCAGAGGGTATGGGTCAGGTGATTGGTGTTTGTTAAATGAACTGACCAAAAGCCTGTACACACGTGATTTTCCAGTCTAATCAAAGGTGAAACATAAGCAATAAGTATGAGGCAACGCCATGTATCAAGCTCTATGCCTTTGGGTACAAAAGGTAAAAATAGTGTTCTAGAGAATGAACATGAACTTATTCCTCATAGCTATACAAACTAGATTTAAAAATTTTTCATGTTGTATTAAATATAGATGTATAATATGTGTTCAACTAGGTTTATTTTAAATATGATTTTCCTAAAGTGAATCCTTGTAAAACTGAGTAATCTAGTGTCTTTGTGAATGAGAACCACTATATAGGATATATTTATTTTATGAAATATACACTTAAAAACTAAAAATAGACTAAGGAATAAAGAGAATTATTAGTCATCTACTGTATAAATGTAATTTAAGGTTGATTCTTCTGTCTCAAAATTAAAGTTTAAAGAATATTTTGGACAATGTAAACATTCTATGTATGGAGTTGACATATTACATAAATATAAACCCCAATAAACTCAAAATTTGCACTATTGGGATAAATCTCAAGTTTCTGAAGGAGAATCGGGTTTATTTTGGTTTGTAAATTTTTTTTTTAAACAGCATTTGTGTAAGATTAAGTTAAAATGCTGTTCTCTTTTTAAACTATTCCCATTGTTGAAAAATCATACTTTGCCTAGTATAAAACTGAAACTACAAGAAATACAGAAAATATAGGAATTATGGCATATTTAAATAACAAAGTATAGGTGTAATAGGTGGCCCAAGTAGTCAAATTTCAAAATGTAATTAAACACATACATTTATTTGCTCTAATCTGTTAAAAGTATGGGCTTTGACAAAATAGGTATTTAAAAAATAATTTGATGTGGACAGTTTTATTTAACAAAATATTATGCATTTGACTCCAAATAGCTATCTTCACAAGCAAACATGCTAGTTAAATTGAATATCTTCTCTGAAAAACATTTAGGGCAACCTAACATGAGGCTGTGTTCTTATATTTTTCTAATAGTTAATTAATAAAGATGTTTTTGTTTGGAGGATGATATATCTTAAATTTGGCCAAAGCAATAATGACCAAAATACTGATGTAGTCTATCAGCACATTTTCTAAAAGATAAAAAAAAATTAGATATTGCAGTTATCATTTGAGCTCAGTTATGTTTGAAATCCTGTAAATCTTTACAATAAAACACAGAGATGTTCAGTTTCTCAAATGATTATTTTAATTTCAAATGGAGAATAGAACATACATAATAAGATACATTAAGTAGTTATGTATTGTCACTTAGGTGAAACAGAATTTTTGTTGAATATTTCCAACTTTTTAAACTTGGATAGGAAAGACTAACTGGTTAATATTTTTGTTATCTTTTATTTATTTATTTTTTAATGATTTGTTTATCTTACTTGCCTTTTCTGTCTAAAATCTGTCTATTCAGTGGTTTGCAACATGATGGATTAGAAAGTTGCAAATCAAGAGTGGAATGCATATTATACCTTAGTAATGATGAAAAGTTGTTCTTCTTTAACTTAAATAATAATTCTATTTGTGAAGGGTTGGTTTGGTTATTAGCGCTAAATATCCAAGTTGAGTGCTACTTGTAAAAGTAGGTTAGTGTGCAAAAAAGACTTGTTTAGTTAATCTAAATATGTTTTAAATGTGACAGCATATCCAGTAGGATCTGTAGGCATTTTTGCTTATATACTACAGACTGAATTCAAACATGTTGAATTTAAGGGTGCTGAATAATAAGATCTGGTGACTTTAACAATATTTAAGTATTATATATCTTTCTCTTCGGTAACATGAAATCCTAAAAAGGCATTCTAAAAGTATATATTGGACTAATATAATATTTTTAAAATGCTAAAATAAAAATTCTGATATTTTGACCTTCATAGTTGTTATAAGAAATATATTAGAATTGAATATTGTTTGACTTTTGATTGTTTTTAGGAAAATGAGTTACTGTAATTAAGTTTCCTTATTTTGAGTTGGTAGCAAGATTCTTAGTTTTATAATATTATTTTCCCCTTTTATCTTTAATTTTCCATCATGACATTGATGACAAAGATGAGTCATATCCCTTTGCCTTGGACCTTTCTTAAATGATGCACAATTTGCATTGATGTATTTCAGAATTGTCACAGGATTAAACTTCCATAAAGCCATTTGAAAAAATTATCTTTACTTTTTTCTTATGAATTCTCTGAAGAGATGTTTATTCCTCAAAGAGGAACCATTTTTACTTTCTGACTTTAGGAATTATGTATATATCTTAATAACATAATTTTACTAGTGTTCAGGAATTGAAAATAATAAATTCCATATACCTTACATTTTATTATAACACAGATTTTATACTGTTTTTGTGTACATGATTTTATTTGACCTCATCTAATCTTGGAGTGAGCCTGTCTGAGAAGACAGTCATTAGTTTTTAGGTAAGCCAGATTTGGCTCAAAGAAATCGCTTGATTTACCAAAGACCATGTAGCCAAAAAGTCACAGAGTTTAGATTTGAACTCGGTTGTTCTAGTCACTATCCTAGCACTTTAGCCAGGAGAGCATGGATGTGAAAAGTACATCTGTACTGAGATTACCTGAATCAAGAAGTAAAATAACTGTCTTTTTTTTAATTTCATTGTAATATTTTTAAGAAAATAGGGCAAGACATTTCTGGGCAACTTATTAATTAATCAGATGACAGTGAATGATGTAGCAAAGGCTGAAGTTATATTTTTTAATGAATCTGCCCATTCACTCACTAGATTAGATAATAAACATAGTCACTTATTCATTAAACGTGTTTATCAAGGACAACTGTATTTAAGACACTCTACTAGAAAAGAAGATTGATATTTAGTCACTAAATCATATCTGACTCTTTTACAACCCCGTGGACTATAGCCCACCAGGCTACTCTGTCCATGGAATTTCCCAGGCAAGAATACTGGAGTGGGTTGCCATTTCTTTCTCCAGGGATTGTCCTAACCCAAAGATCCAACTCGTGTCTCCTGCACTGAAGGCAAATTCTTTACTACTGAGCTACCTGGGTAGCTCAGAAATGAGGATACTGAAAATTATGAGTAGTTGTTGCCCTCAAGGAGCAGTAGGAAATATGTACAAGCCAATTATCACAGTTCAGTAAGACAAAGTATTATGACAGAGAAAGAGAGTGCTGTAACAGAGATTAACACGGGAAGGAACATCAAACTTGGCATGCTGCCCTATGGGAGTTATTACTTGATCTGGGCTTTCAGGCACTAGTTATTTGAAATAGAGACAGGAGGGAGAGCACCCCTCGCCAAAGTAGCAGCACATGACCAGGCATCAAGGAATGGCGAGGCCAGGTGTGACTGAACCACTGAATGTGGTTCAGTCTGAATGTAGTACTGGGTGTGAGGGGAAGCAGAGGTGTGCTAAGGGGTGAAGCTTTGTGGAGCCACACAGGGGCTTGTAGCTCTTGTAAGGAAACTCTTTTGAATAAAAGGGGGACCCATAAATAATTTAACACAACAGTGGAATAATCAGATTTATGTTTTATAAATAACAGGATTATTTCAAGAAGGAAAATGTACCAGAAGGGGGCAAAATGGAAAGAAAAAAACAGTTGTCTTGAAGTAATACAACTTAGGATGGTAAGTTCTTGAATAAAAGTGGAAGCTCTGAGACAAGAGCAAAGTAAATAGATAGGTACAGAACTGTTGACAGAACATAGTGATGGATTGGATGTCTGTGTAGGCTGCTGCAAAGAAGTATGGTAAGAATTAAAGATGATTTCTTCAATTTTTAGTTTTGACAAATTATCAAAACCTAACTAGGAAGGGGCACACCAAAGAAGGAGCAGATTTGACTGAGGAAGGTGAGTTTAGTGTGGATATACGGAAAAGAAGGCATTTAAAAGGCATTTAAATGCAAAAGAGTTCTAGACGTATGTATCTGGAGCGCTTGGGCTCAGTCTGAACTGAAGAGAGACACTGAATAATGAATGAAACCATGGATGTGGATGATATCATCCAGAGAGAGCAAAAGCAGTGAAAAGAATGCTGAGGACAAAACCCCAAGAAATACCAGTATTTCAGGGACAAGAAGAGAAAAGGAAACTGAAGGAAATGGGTCAGAGTTCAGAGGAAAGTGAGGTAAGAATAATTCACGGGAGCCAAGAGATAGGAAGAATTTCAAGTAAATAGTGATCAATCGTGTCTTTGATTGCCGAATTTTAATAACAAGTTGCAAAGGTAATTGATCCTTAACATCAGTCTTCTCTTCTTTTTTCTTTAGTGTTCTTTTTATATTTTGACTAGAAAAAAGAACCAGCCTTTATTAATCCCACATAGATTCTATTAATGCATACTCTTTGTGTATAGTGGCCTAGAATATTCTTATAATTAGTGATAGGGATAATCTTTTCTGGACTTTTGATCCAAATGGGCTTGTATTTGCAACCTTATAGTGGGCCAGTTACTTGCACTTTTGAGCCTCGGTTTCTTCATTCATTAACAAAAGACCCAAGTATTTTATGAATATTAGAAAAGTGCTTGGAAAATATTTAGCCTATAATTATAACTCAATTAAATTTAGCTGTATTACATTTTCTGTGTTCACATAGAACATTTATTTCTGAATCAGTGCAAAAATTTCAACTTTATATTTTCTGTTTATATTTTGAAAAATAATTTGTGTTTTGAATAAATATATTTTATTTTAATTTCATAGGAACTTTTGACCTCTAACTTAATTGCTAATTTTAATTTATACACAAATCTAAATGCATATTTGTCTAAACTGTTTCTAAGTCCTATAAGAGGGTAACTTTGTTGGGAATCTGTGGCCCATTTAGAGAAATAATTGGTTCATGAATGAATTAAGAGATTAATGGATTCTCCTAATTGTATGCACAATTGTGTGTTGAGTGTGGCATGTGTGTTTGCATGTATGTGTGTGTAAACAGAGAGACAGTCTAAATTTCTGAATAGCTTATCAATGAATTCCAGTCACTCACTCACACACACACACACACACACACACACACACATGGCCCACAGCCCTAAAGGAGTTATACATAGATTAAATAAACAGTACTCCATTCCCTATCTTCTTCATTTCAAAAGCCAGTTGGATTTTATTTTTTTAACTAACCAAGAATTTTTCCATAAACTTCATCTTCAATAACTTCTTCCTCATCATAGAAAATAATCAATGCATCCTAGCTGGGAAAATGCTTGGTTTGGTATTCTGCCTATTAAACTATCATCATATTATTTTTATTTATTCTCTTAACTATCAAAAGCTCTACACATTCCACATCAGCTCCTATTTTTGTCATGACTTGCCTTTTCCTTTAACCATCACCACTACTGCAGCAGTGTTCTTGAAGGTCATCAGTGATTTACAGATTAGTAAATTCCATTGTTCCTTAGTCACAGTCTTTTAATAATTTGTAGAATTTGACATAGCTGATTACCTCCTATTCTTGAAACTCATTTATCCTTGAAAATATAATTAGCTAGTGATTATATGCCAAGGGTGTATATTAATTACTTATATTCTTACACAAATGTAAGAAACAGGATTCACTATTGTTTTCATTTTATATAGAGAGAAACTAAAGATTTGTAGTTAAGAAAATTTGCCTAACCACAAAATATTCAGGGCATCAGATCCTAAAGTCAGTTTTGCCTTCCAATCACATTAGTGTCCTGATTAGTATAGTGTATGTAAGATAGCCATCACTGTGTGACAGTGGTTAGCTAACTCCTAATTTGAATAGAAAGATGTTTCCCTCAAAGTTACTTCTTTAACAATTTCCATTTACCTAGTGAATAAAATGCCAGCCAGAGAAGGCAATGGCAACCCACTCCAGTACTCTTGCCTAGAAAATCCCATGGATGGAGGAGCCTGGTAGGCTGCAGTCCATGGGGTTGCTAAGAGTTGGATACGACTGAGTGACTTCACTTTCACTTTTCACTTTAATGCACTGGAGAAGGAAATGGCAACCCACTCCAGTGTTCTTGCCTGGAGAATCCCAGGGACGGGGGAGCCTTGTGGGCTGCCATCTATGTGGTTGCACAGAGTTGGAAATGATTGAAGTGACTTAGCAGCAGCAGCAGCAGCAAAATGCCACCAGGTGTAAAAATGAATAAATACCACCAGATTTTAAAATGAATAAATGAGTCTTTATATGTGGCACAAACATTGGATACATTATTTGGCCAACCTACATAATCTTTATAGGAATGTAATTTGATGACCAGTGATCAGAGAGTTCATTTCAAGTTTTCCCTTACATGTTTTTGGATTCCAATAAACGTAATGAGGAATGTCTTAAAGATCACTGACCTAAATCAAAATTGCTGCAGTCTTCATAGTGTCCTTACTTGCCTCCAATTTGATAAAACTACCAGAGTCATAAATAAAAAATTCAATGTTATCTTAGAAATGAAAGGTAAAAAATTGTGATGTAATACTTTTCTTTGAACAAGCTATTATACTTCTCCAGCAAAAATTACACCTAAACTATAACCATTGTTTTCTTACTTTTGTTTATATCCTTATTTTTTAAAAAGCAATTTCTCATTGTTCAGTTCAGTTCAGTCGCTCAGTCGTGTCCAATTCTTTGCAACCCCATGAATCGCAGCACGCCAAGCACCACCATCTCTCGGAGGTCACTCAGACTCACATCCATCAAGTCTGTGATGCCATCCAGCCATCTCATCCTCTGTCGTCCCCTTCTCCTCCTGCCCCCAATCCCTCCCAGCATCANTTTATAAGCCCTTTTTGTGTTTCCTGTCTAGAGAATATCCTTTAGCATTTATTGGAGAGCTGGTTTGGTGGTGCTGACTTCTCTGAGCTGCTGCTTGTCTGTAAAGCTTTGGATTTCTCCCTCATATTTGAATGAGAGCCTTGCTGGGTACAATAATCTGGGCTGTAGGTATTTTCTTTCATCATTTTAAGTATGTCTTGTCATTCCCTCCTGGCCTGAAGCATTTCTGTTGAAAGATCTGCAGTTATCCTTATGAGAATCCCCTTGTGTATTATTTGTTGCTTTTCCCTTGCTGCTTTTAATATTTGTTCTTTGTGTTTGATCTTTGTTAATTTGATTAATATGTGTCTTGGGGTGTTTCGCCTTGGGTTTACCCTGTTTGGCACTCTCTGGGTTTCTTGGACTTGGGTGATTATTTCCTTCCCCATTTTAAGGAAGTTTTCAACTGTTATCTCCTCAAGTATCTTCTCATGGTCTTTCTTTTTGTCTTCTTCTGGGACTCCTATGATTCAAATGTTGGGTCATTTAACACTATCCTGGAGGTCTCATTCGTTTTCCTTTTTTTCCTCTCTGATTCATTTATTTCTACCATTCTATCTTCTGCCTCCGATATTCTATTTGTTGCTTCCAGAGTGTTTTTGGTCTCATTTACTGCATTATTCATTATATATTGACTCTTTTTTATTTCTTCTAGGTCCTTGTTAAACCTTTCTTGCATCTTCTCAGTCCTTATCTCCAGGCTATTTATCTGTGATTCCATTTTGATTTCAAGATTTTGGATCATTTTCACTATCATTATTCGGAATTCTTTATCAGGTAAATTCCCTATCTCTTCCTCTTTTCTTTGGTTTAGTGGGCATTTATCCTGTTCCTTTACCTACTGGGTATTCCTCTGTCTCTTCATCTTGGTTATATTACTGCGTTTGAGATGTCTTTTCTGTATTCTGGCAGTTTGTGGAGTTCTCTTTATTGTGAAGTTTCCTCACTCTGGGTGGGGTTATACAGGTGGCTTGTCACGGTTTCTTGGTTAGGGAAGCTTGTGTCGATGTTCTGGTGGGTGGAGCTGGATTTTTTCTCTCTGGAGTGCAATGAAGTGTCCAGTAATAAGTTATGAGATGTCAAAGGTTTTGGATCAATTTTGTGCAGCTTGTATATTGGAGTTCAGGGCTGTGTTCCTGTGTTGCTGGAGAATTTGCGTGGTATGTCTTGCTCTGGGACTTGTTGGCCCTTGGGTGGTGCTTGGTTTCAGTGTAGGTTTGGAGGCATGTGATGAGCTCCTGTCAATTAATATTCCCTGGAATCAGAAGTTCTCTGGTGTTCTCAGAGTTTGGACTTAAGCTTCCTGCTTCTGGTTTTCAGTCTTATTTTTAGAGTAGTCTCAAGGCTTCTCCTTCTATACAACACCATTGATAAAACATCTAGGTTAAAGATGAAAAGTTTCTCCACAGTGAGGAACATCCAGAGAGGTTCACAGAGTTACATGGAGAAGAGAAGAGGGAGGAGGGAGTTATACGTGACCCGAATGAGATGAGGTGAAATCAATAGAGGAGAGACCAAGCTAGCCAGTAATCGCTTCCTTATGTGCACTCCACAATCTGGACCGCTCAGAGATGTTCATGGAGTTATACAGAGAAGAGAAGAGGGAAGAAGGAGACAGAGGTGGCCAGGAGGATAAAAGGAGGGGAATCAAATGGAGAGAGACAGATCCAGCTAGTAATCAGTTCCCTAAATGCTCTCCACTGTATATAACACACAGAAATTCACAGAGTTGGGTAGAGAAGAGAAAGGGTAGGGAGGAGACACAGGCGAGCTGGTGAAGCCAAAGGGGAGTCCAAAGAGGGAGAGAGCAGTCAAGCCAGTAAACTTGCTCCCAAGTAAAAATGGGTACTGAAGATTGGGTTCTTAAGGTATAAAATTGATAGCAAATCCCAAAAATCAAAGATTAAAAATCTAGAGTAGAGTTTATAATTTCAAAAATACAATATTAAAGAAAAGAAGAAGAAAAAAAAAGAAAGAGAAAAAAGTCACAAAATTATAATATATATATGAAATTTGCTTTTAAAAAATAGTGTCTTTTTTTTTTGCACAGTAATAGTAGGCTATAAAAGTGAAAATTAAAGGAGTAATAAAGGATCTAAAAATTAAAAAAAAAAAAAACAGTAAAAGAAAAGAAAAGAATGATAATAAAAATAGTAAAAAAATATATCTAGGACTTTCTCTGGTATTATTGTGGGATCGGTTCATTTTTGGATAGTTCCTTGGTCCGGCTCATATTTCTCAAGATCTATAGGCCCCTTCCTATGTAGTCGGTACTAACTACAGGGTTTTAATGTAGTCACCTGTCACTTCCAAAGCGGTTCCCTCTGTTTTAGATTCTTCTGTTTGCTGGTCTCTTCAGTGTCTGATTTCTGCCCTGACACAAAGGGGGCAGTGGTGGACACATTTTTTAGGATCACTTGTTCAGTCGTGCTGTGAGGAGGGAGATACGCTGCAAACAAATAACACTGGTGTGTGCTCACAGTGCCTCAGCCACACTGAGCCTGCCCCCACTCATGGCGCATGTACCCTCTCTGCCCACACTGCTCAGGCTGTAGGTTGCTTCACCGGGAACCATCCAAGGCCAACCTTGGCTGCATGCACCGCTCAGATTCAGGCACTTGGGTAGTCTTCAGAGGCACAGACTCGGTTGAGCCTGTATTTTGTGCCCTTCCCAGGTCCAAGCAGTTCAGGTGATGAGATGTTTGGTGAGTGTGGTAGCTGCGACTTTTCGCCTCCCCGGTCCCTGCCGCTCAGTTTTCTGGGTGTACAACCAGCGCACCTTCTCAGGTAGATGTTGACCATCCAGAACCCCAAGAAGTCTTAGTTAGCAAAGAAGCCTGCTTACAGTTTTGTAGATAATGTCTCTCTGGGGCTGTGATTGTCCCCTTCCTGCTCTGGCTGCCTGTCACTGGAGGGGGATGGTCTGCAGCCTGCTATCTCTGTTCAGTCTTTTGTTCTGTGTGCTGGCCTGGCGGTGTCTTAAGTTAGGGCTGACTTTTCGCGTGGCAGTTATCCCAGAGTCTGGTGTGCTAGCCCAAGTTAGTTCACTCAGATTGTGCTCGGGGCATTCAGGCCAGATCCTTGCTCTAAACAATGCAGCACGTGCCTCCCTGCCCAGCTCCTGCTTGCTAGTGGCAGGTGCAGGCATCTGTGATTCTTCTCCACTGGGGTAGTTACTGCTGGGCTCATAATCTGTGGGGTTTAATTATTTACTTATTTTTCCTCCCTGTTATGTTGCCCTCTGTGCTTCTAAGGCTCACCACAGACTCGGCAGTGAGAGTGTTTCTTGGTGTTTGGAAACCTCTCTTTTTAAGACTCCCTTCCCAGGACGGAGCTCCGTCCCTATCTCTTTTGTCTTTTTTTGTCTTTTATATTTTTTCCTACCTCCTTTCAAAGATAACAGGCTGCTTTTATGGGTTCCTGATGTCCTCTGCTGGCATTCAGAAGTTGTTTTGTGGAATTTACTCAGGGTTTAAATGTTCTTTTATGAATTTGTGGGAGAGAAAGTGGTCTCCCCGTCCTATTCCTCTGCCATCTTAGGACAGCCCCTGCACTGGAGTTTTGAAGTGGAGTTTGGAGATCTCTTGTGCCACAAAAATTCAGACTATTTAAGTCAAAGAACTATATTCCAGACCTAGTTCCATAACAAAATCAGAATCCAAACCTGGAAGACACTTTTTGAAATCACGTAAATGACAGCAATATTATAATTTATAAAACCTCTCGTAAAGCTTATGTTACTTTATTTTCAATACAACCCTGAGAAATAACTGGAAATATTAATCTGGAACCAGGGACTCCTAGCACTAGCCTGTAGATGAGTGTTCTTTGGCTGAAAATGGTTTCTGCCACTACCTAGACATCATGACCTTAAGCAGATTATTGAACCTTTTCGAGTCTCACGTTCCTGATATGCAAAACAGGGAAAACTGTAGTAACCTGATGGGCTCCTGTGAGCTTTGATGGAGATTTTGCTTGTAAAGTGCTTAGCATAGTACTTCTTGTGTGGATTAATCCCACTGTGACTATGATTATTTTGCTACTTGCCCAAGGTACCTCAGCCAGTGAGTGGACTTCAAACTGAAATCTTCTAACTCCAGATTAGAAGTTTTCAATTCCACAATAGACTACATAGACTTAAAATTTCCACTATTTAACATCTCAGATTATGACAGTCCCCAAATTTCTTAGGTTTCCTTTGTATACTTACATAATACCATATGTGGAAAATAATCTTTGGACTGGCTGCATGATTGTGAAACGGTTTAAAACATTGTTAGATACTCTAGGTATAGGTGAATGTTGGAAAATTTTTCATAAAAACTAATTTTTAAAAGTGCACACTCTGTAGTTCATGCACCAGCGTTTTTACTAAATGTTTTTGGGGGTGTGTAATTTTGGACTGAGATTTGAAGAATGTGCATACCTTTGTCTGTAAAGTTGCAATAATACCTCACACCTGTATAGTATGTCACAATGTTTCAAAAAATTAGATGATATACAGAGTTTCTGATAAGTGAGTTGCCAGTTAAAACTATGCCTTGGGTCTTTTTCTTAAATATCTATAATCAGACACAGGAGTCATATTTAAACATTCTATAAAAAAGCACTGTCAGAAACCTCAGAAATAAAGTATCTTTAATTTTCTTTGGAACACAAAATAGAAGCAGAGAATTAACCTCTCCACAGGATATTAACAGTGTAAAGTAAAACGTAGTGTCAGTATTTGAATTACAATTTTAAGAGAAAGAAAACAATATTGTAAGGGGAAAGACAATATAAAGAAGAGCTGTAAGTGCTGATAAATGATGCTTTCACAGTTAAGTGTCAAGCATAAAAATGTGTATTATAAATTTCTTTGGTTTTATTCTAGGAGAAGTGGCTAAGTAAAACTGACATAGGAACTATGGAAGTTACATTTCTGACAAAGGAAAAATTATGAAGGACATTTTGTAATTTCTGTGGGACTCACAGAGGTGAGTCATTTTGGGTTTATGCCATTTCACAGATCATTAGAGGCATGAGAAGAACATTTTTGCCTGGCTGATCTGTGGCAGCATTCCACACAGACTCCCAGCCAAAAAATTTCTTCAAGTGACCCTCACCATCATTGCACTTGAAATTGTATTAGTGGCTAATAGCAGATTTTGGCCTTGAATATGAATCAGTATGGACTACTTCTCACATTTTTATTTACAAGTTAAGTATCACAGTAGAATTTAATCTTATTTCAACTATTCTCCATAAAATCAAATCCTAAGAAATCATACATAATTATTGCATATACTAGGGAAGGAACAGCACAATCATCTCTCTCATCTGAGAGAGTGCTTCCAGAGAACCTGAGAGCTGAGTGATGCACATCAAACTAAAGGCACCTCCGCGTCATGTTTCTGTTACCATGAGTGTGTACAATGCTAAACACTGGCTCTTGTTTATTGGAATCCTTTAACTGTCAAGGCATTTAAAAGCAGTTTTGGAATACAAAGTGAGCAACTTCTAATACATAGAAAGTAAGACAAATGCCTTTTTGTTTTACATTAGTTATTTTTGTTAGATTAGTTCCCATATGGAATGTCTAACAGTACAAAATTTTCATGTTTTTAAAAGATGATAATGTTAATGGAATGTACATTTTAAGCCAATAGTGAATAAAATTTGCAGAAGTATAAACAGTATACTTCTAGGTTTTTTTCTAATAACCTGGTCTCTTCATTTTATCCCTCAAGAATACTTCACCATTTTTCATCACATCTTTGATTTTCAAAGTGACTTTTTATTCAGTCACCCCACTTGACCTACATACCAAATCAAAATGTCATATATTTTCATCCCTTTCTCTTCTTTATAGTAATTTATACATTTTCAGTCTTCCCTGGTGGCTCAGATGGTAAAGCGTTTGCCTGCACATTTTCAGGGCTAACCTGGAAAAGAGTGTCCCAGCCATTTTCCCTAGTGTTCCAAGGTTTTGGAAGTCTGTGGTCTAAAGTCCACCTTCATATAATGCACACCATATGGTGATACTTCCCCACTGTTGTGACAATGTCATTGTAAACATATGCTTAGGCAACAGGATGCTTATTTAATCCATTGAATCTTTGTAAAGAAAAATTCTAAAATGATGACCTGAGATGATGGTATCTCTCAACAATGAATCATTTCAAATAAACCACAGAGACAGAGGTGCTGAGTTCCTACAGCACTTGGCTAGAATTGAATCAGCACATTACCTGAGATCCTGAATTCTTATAATGGTATATTTTTGTTACCAATACATCATGTAAGTTTGAACTAACTTCACTGTCACTTGGTAGATGATATAGGTTGAGTTTTCTGAAAGAACTAGAGTAGCTTTTATGCCGAGCTGTTATGCGAGTGGAATTTTGCAGTTCCTCTCCCAAAGAAATCCTGAAGTTGAAACACTATTGATGGTGAATTGACGTGAAACCAAAGCAGCAGACAGATGATGCTGATATGAATACGGTGAGATAAGGTGGAAAAGATGGTTCAGAAACACTATTAACTAGAGGCTATCTAGGCCTGATCTTCACGGTAGCTCAGCAGTAAAGAATGCTTCTACTATTCCCTGGGCTTGATCCTTGCATTGCGAAGGCCAGCTGGAGAAGGGAATGGATACCTACCCCAGTATTTTGGCCTGGAGAATTCCATGGACAGAGGAGTCTGGTGTACTGCAATCTGTGGGGTCGCAAAGAATGGGACACGCTTGAGCAACTTAGCACCATCATCAACGCCTGGAGTATGTACAAAAAAATACCCAATAAGCACAGTGTATATCCTTTCTTTGAATTATTTGAATTATCTTCCTTTAGATTTTTCAGGGTAATATTTAGTCTTCATTTTTCTTCTCCCTCATCTTTTACCTTTTTTTTAGTGAAGTTGTCCTCATATTCTTTTCTATCATATACTCTTAGTTCTCAGATTAAGGTACTACATGTAGTAGATAATCAGAAAATATTTACGTGAACACTCAGTATTTCAGATTCCTTGAATTTGCTGAACACCTATTGTTTTAAATCTTATTACTTTATTCTGCAAAAAAATATATATATAAATTCATTTAAAAAATAAATGCAATAGTTACAAGGTAGTGATATCAAATAATTTTTCTCCTCAGGAATCTGCACCTTTGAGAGCACTTTTTTTCTATATATTTTATTACTGCAAGTATTTGTACCACTTTTGAAATAATATCTTCTATTATTCAGCCTTTTTTTTAAAAGTTTTAATAGTGAAAACTCACTATTTTCATTTACCCTAAACTTTCAAAGTTTCTTCATTGACCTTAGGTTTTCACACTTTAGCCTCCATAACTTATAGTGAACTACCATTTTCACTTCATCTCTACTCCTGGAGGGAAGTACTTTCTTTCTTTATCCAGCTTTCTTTATATTTGAACTCACTTTCTTTAGCTTTTTCAGGGTAATATTCAGTCTTCATTTTTCGTCTCCCTCATCTTTTACCTTTTTAATTAATGAAGTTGTCTTCATATTGTTTTCTATTATATACTCTCAGCTCTCAATTAACTTTCTATATATAGTAGATAATCAGAAAATATTTACATGAACACTCAGTATTTCACTAACCATGCCTTCATTTTCCCTTAAAACAATAGAACAACAAAGAGAGAAAACAAATTTTCATAAATAAAGCAGGAAATAGATATCTTACACTTTATGGAAAAGGGAATATTTATTTAATCATATTAATGATTAAGTATACTGATTATCTTTTTTCTTGAAATGTTATTTATAATACCTACAATATTATGCTAATTCCAAACCTAAAACATAGTGATTCAGTATTTCTATACATTACAAAATGATCTTAATAAGTCTAGTTATCAGTGGCACTATGCAAAGATATTACAATATTGTTGACTATATTTCTCATGCTTCACATTTCATTTTGTTACTCATTTATGTAATAACTGGAAGTTTGTGTCTCTGAATCTTTCTAACCAATTTCACTCATCTCCCATCTTTAACTCCTGCCCCTCTGGCAACAATTTGTTTGTTATATGTATCTTTCAGTATACATTTTAGATTCCACATATAAGTGAAATGATATGGTATTTTGTCTTTCTTTGACTTATCTCACTTGATATGATACCATATAAGTCCATCCATATTTTCACAAATGGCAAGATTTCTAACTTTTTTATGGATGAGTAATATTCCATTGAATAGATACATATCCTTTGTCATAGATTAATTGACCATAAGTGTGTGGGTTTATTTCGGGGCTCTCTATGCTGTCCCATGATCTATATGTCTTTTCTGTACCAGCATCATATTGTTTTGATGATCGTAGCTGATCGTATTGTTTGACCATTGTCTCTCATCGATGGTCTGATGTCAAGAAGCATAATGCCTCCAATTTTGTCCTTTCTTCTCAAGATTGTTTTGGTTATGAAGGGTATTTTATGCTTCTCTATGAANGTTCATGGAGTTATACAGAGAAGAGAAGAGGGAAGAAGGAGACAGAGGTGGCCAGGAGGATAAAAGGAGGGGAATCAAATGGAGAGAGACAGATCCAGCTAGTAATCAGTTCCCTAAATGCTCTCCACTGTATATAACACACAGAAATTCACAGAGTTGGGTAGAGAAGAGAAAGGGTAGGGAGGAGACACAGGCGAGCTGGTGAAGCCAAAGGGGAGTCCAAAGAGGGAGAGAGCAGTCAAGCCAGTAAACTTGCTCCCAAGTAAAAATGGGTACTGAAGATTGGGTTCTTAAGGTATAAAATTGATAGCAAATCCCAAAAATCAAAGATTAAAAATCTAGAGTAGAGTTTATAATTTCAAAAATACAATATTAAAGAAAAGAAGAAGAAAAAAAAAAAAGAGAAAAAAGTCACAAAATTATAATATATATATGAAATTTGCTTTTAAAAAATAGTGTCTTTTTTTTTTGCACAGTAATAGTACGCTATAAAAGTGAAAATTAAAGGAGTAATAAAGGACCTAAAAATTAAAAAAAAAAAAAACAGTAAAAGAAAAGAAAAGAATGATAATAAAAATAGTAAAAAATATATCTAGGACTTTCTCTGGTGTTATTGTGGGATTGGTTCATTTTTGGATAGTTCCTTGGTCCGGCTTATATTTCTCAAGATCTATAGGCCCCTTCCTATGTAGTCGGTACTAACTACAGGGTTTTAATGTAGTCACCTGTCACTTCCAAAGCGGTTCCCTCTGTTTTAGATTCTTCTGTTTGCTGGTCTCTTCAGTGTCTGATTTCTGCCCTGACACAAAGGGGGCAGTGGTGGACACATTTTTTAGGATCACTTGTTCAGTCGTGCTGTGAGGAGGGAGATACGCTGCAAACAAATAACACTGGTGTGTGCTCACAGTGCCTCAGCCACACTGAGCCTGCCCCCACTCATGGCGCGTGTACCCTCTCTGCCCACACTGCTCAGGCTGTAGGTTGCTTCACCGGGAACCATCCAAGGCCAACCCTGGCTGCATGCACCTCCCAGGTTTAAGCCGCTCAGATTCAGGCACTTGGGTAGTCTTCAGAGGCACAGACTCGGTTGAGCCTGCATTTTGTGCCCTTCCCAGGTCCAAGCAGTTCAGGTGATGAGATGTTTGGTGAGTGTGGTAGCTGCGACTTTTCGCCTCCCCGGTCCCTGCCGCTCAGTTTTCTGGGTGTACAACCAGCGCACCTTCTCAGGTAGATGTTGACCATCCAGAACCCCAAGAAGTCTTAGTTAGCAAAGAAGCCTGCTTACAGTTTTGTAGATAATGTCTCTCTGGGGCTGTGATTGTCCCCTTCCTGCTCTGGCTGCCTGTCACTGGAGGGGGATGGTCTGCAGCCTGCTATCTCTGTTCAGTCTTTTGTTCTGTGTGCTGGCCTGGCGGTGTCTTAAGTTAGGGCTGACTTTTCGCGTGGCAGTTATCCCAGAGTCTGGTGTGCTAGCCCAAGTTAGTTCACTCAGATTGTGCTCAGGGCATTCAGGCCAGATCCTTGCTCTAAACAATGCAGCACGTGCCTCCCTGCCCAGCTCCTGCTTGCTAGTGGCAGGTGCAGGCGTCTATGATTCTTCTCCACTGGGATAGTTACTGCTGGGCTCATAATCTGTGGGGTTTAATTACTTACTTATTTTTCCTCCCTGTTATGTTGCCCTCTGTGCTTCTAAGGCTCACCACAGACTCGGCAGTGAGAGTGTTTCTTGGTGTTTGGAAACCTCTCTTTTTAAGACTCCCTTCCCAGGACGGAGCTCCGTCCCTATCTCTTTTGTCTTTTTTTGTCTTTTATATTTTTTCCTACCTCCTTTCAAAGATAACAGGCTGCTTTTATGGGTTCCTGATGTCCTCTGCTGGCATTCAGAAGTTGTTTTGTGGAATTTACTCAGGGTTTAAATGTTCTTTTATGAATTTGTGGGAGAGAAAGTGGTCTCCCCGTCCTATTCCTCTGCCATCTTAGGACAGCCCCTGCACTGGAGTTTTGAAGTGGAGTTTGGAGATCTCTTGTGCCACAAAAATTCAGACTATTTAAGTCAAAGAACTGTATTCCAGACCTAGTTCCATAACAAAATCAGAATCCAAACCTGGAAGACACTTTTTGAAATCACGTAAATGACAGCAATATTATAATTTATAAAACCTCTCGTAAAGCTTATGTTACTTTATTTTCAATACAACCCTGAGAAATAACTGGAAATATTAATCTGGAACCTGGGACTCCTAGCACTAGCCTGGAGATGAGTGTTCCTTGGCTGAAAATGGTTTCTGCCACTACCTAGACATCATGACCTTAAGCAGATTATTGAACCTTTTCGAGTCTCACGTTCCTGATATGCAAAACAGGGAAAACTGTAGTAACCTGATGGGCTCCTGTGAGCTTTGATGGAGATTTTGCTTGTAAAGTGCTTAGCATAGTACTTCTTGTGTGGATTAATCCCACTGTGATTATGATTATTTTGCTACTTGCCCAAGGTACCTCAGCCAGTGAGTGGACTTCAAACTGAAATCTTCTAACTCCAGATTAGAAGTTTTCAATTCCACAATAGACTACATAGACTTAAAATTTCCACTATTTAACATCTCAGATTATGACAGTCCCCAAATTTCTTAGGTTTCCTTTGTATACTTACATAATACCATATGTGGAAAATAATCTTTGGACTGGCTGCATGATTGTGAAACGGTTTAAAACATTGTTAGATACTCTAGGTATAGGTGAATGTTGGAAAATTTTTCATAAAAACTAATTTTTAAAAGTGCACACTCTGTAGTTCATGCACCAGCGTTTTTACTAAATGTTTTTGGGGGTGTGTAATTTTGGACTGAGATTTGAAGAATGTGCATACCTTTGTCTGTAAAGTTGCAATAATACCTCACACCTGTATAGTATGTCACAATGTTTCAAAAAATTAGATGATATACAGAGTTTCTGATAAGTGAGTTGCCAGTTAAAACTATGCCTTGTGTCTTTTTCTTAAATATCTATAATCAGACACAGGAGTCATATTTAAACATTCTATAAAAAAGCACTGTCAGAAACCTCAGAAATAAAGTATCTTTAATTTTCTTTGGAACACAAAATAGAAGCAGAGAATTAACCTCTCCACAGGATATTAACAGTGTAAAGTAAAACGTAGTGTCAGTATTTGAATTACAATTTTAAGAGAAAGAAAACAATATTGTAAGGGGAAAGACAATATAAAGAAGAGCTGTAAGTGCTGATAAATGATGCTTTCACAGTTAAGTGTCAAGCATAAAAATGTGTATTATAAATTTCTTTGGTTTTATTCTAGGAGAAGTGGCTAAGTAAAACTGACATAGGAACTATGGAAGTTACATTTCTGACAAAGGAAAAATTATGAAGGACATTTTGTAATTTCTGTGGGACTCACAGAGGTGAGTCATTTTGGGTTTATGCCATTTCACAGATCATTAGAGGCATGAGAAGAACATTTTTGCCTGGCTGATCTGTGGCAGCATTCCACATAGACTCCCAGCCAAAAAATTTCTTCAAGTGACCCTCACCATCATTGCACTTGAAATTGTATTAGTGGCTAATAGCAGATTTTGGCCTTGAATATGAATCAGTATGGACTACTTCTCACATTTTTATTTATAAGTTAAATATCACAGTAGAATTTAATCTTATTTCAACTATTCTCCATAAAATCAAATCCTAAGAAATCATACATACATTATTGCATATACTAGGGAAGGAACAGCNGTATGGACTATTTCTCACATTTTTATTTATAAGTTAAATATCACAGTAGAATTTAATCTTATTTCAACTATTCTCCATAAAATCAAATCCTAAGAAATCATACATACATTATTGCATATACTAGGGAAGGAACAGCACAATCATCTCTCTCATCTGAGAGAGTGCTTCCAGAGAACCTGAGAGCTGAGTGATGCACATCAAACTAAAGGCACCTCCGCGTCATGTTTCTGTTACCATGAGTGTGTACAATGCTAAACACTGGCTCTTGTTTATTGGAATCCTTTAACTGTCAAGGCATTTAAAAGCAGTTTTGGAATACAAAGTGAGCAACTTCTAATACATAGAAAGTAAGACAAATGCCTTTTTGTTTTACATTAGTTATTTTTGTTAGATTAGTTCCCATATGGAATGTCTAACAGTACAAAATTTTCATGTTTTTAAAAGATGATAATGTTAATGGAATGTACATTTTAAGCCAATAGTGAATAAAATTTGCAGAAGTATAAACAGTATACTTCTAGGTTTTTTTCTAATAACCTGGTCTCTTCATTTTATCCCTCAAGAATACTTCACCATTTTTCATCACATCTTTGATTTTCAAAGTGACTTTTTATTCAGAGTCTTACATTCCCTACCCCACTTGACCTACATACCAAATCAAAATGTCATATATTTTCATCCCTTTCTCTTCTTTATAGTAATTTATACATTTTCAGTCTTCCCTGGTGGCTCAGATGGTAAAGCGTTTGCCTGCACATTTTCAGGGCTAACCTGGAAAAGAGTGTCCCAGCCATTTTCCCTAGTGTTCCAAGGTTTTGGAAGTCTGTGGTCTAAAGTCCACCTTCATATAATGCACACCATATGGTGATACTTCCCCACTGTTGTGACAATGTCATTGTAAACATATGCTTAGGCAACAGGATGCTTATTTAATCCATTGAATCTTTGTAAAGAAAAATTCTAAAATGATGACCTGAGATGATGGTATCTCTCAACAATGAATCATTTCAAATAAACCACAGAGACAGAGGTGCTGAGTTCCTACAGCACTTGGCTAGAATTGAATCAGCACATTACCTGAGATCCTGAATTCTTATAATGGTATATTTTTGTTACCAATACATCATGTAAGTTTGAACTAACTTCACTGTCACTTGGTAGATGATATAGGTTGAGTTTTCTGAAAGAACTAGAGTAGCTTTTATGCCGAGCTGTTATGCGAGTGGAATTTTGCAGTTCCTCTCCCAAAGAAATCCTGAAGTTGAAACACTATTGATGGTGAATTGACGTGAAACCAAAGCAGCAGACAGATGATGCTGATATGAATACGGTGAGATAAGGTGGAAAAGATGGTTCAGAAACACTATTAACTAGAGGCTATCTAGGCCTGATCTTCACGGTAGCTCAGCAGTAAAGAATGCTTCTACTATTCCCTGGGCTTGATCCTTGCATTGCGAAGGCCAGCTGGAGAAGGGAATGGATACCTACCCCAGTATTTTGGCCTGGAGAATTCCATGGACAGAGGAGTCTGGTGTACTGCAATCTGTGGGGTCGCAAAGAATGGGACACGCTTGAGCAACTTAGCACCATCATCAACGCCTGGAGTATGTACAAAAAAATACCCAATAAGCACAGTGTATATCCTTTCTTTGAATTATTTGAATTATCTTCCTTTAGATTTTTCAGGGTAATATTTAGTCTTCATTTTTCTTCTCCCTCATCTTTTACCTTTTTTTTAGTGAAGTTGTCCTCATATTCTTTTCTATCATATACTCTTAGTTCTCAGATTAAGGTACTACATGTAGTAGATAATCAGAAAATATTTACGTGAACACTCAGTATTTCAGATTCCTTGAATTTGCTGAACACCTATTGTTTTAAATCTTATTACTTTATTCTGCAAAAATATATATATATAAATTCATTTAAAAAATAAATGCAATAGTTACAAGGTAGTGATATCAAATAATTTTTCTCCTCAGGAATCTGCACCTTTGAGAGNTTCTTCATCAGTGTTTTATAGATTTCAAAGTACAGGCTCTTCAGATTCCTTGTTAGGTATATTTTTATCTATTTTATTTTTTCTGATGTAATTTTGAAAAAAAAACTGTTTTCTTGATTTCTCTTATAGTTCATTATTAATGTATAGAAAATTAACAGATTTATGTATATTTATCTTAGATCCTTCAACTATGTCTCATTAATTTCTGAGTTCTAATAGTTTTTGGTGAAGACTTTGTACTTTTTACATGTAATAGCATGCCATCTTCAAATAGTGACAGTTTTACTTTTTCTTTTTCGTTAAATGGTTTTTATTTCTTTTTCAGTTTTGAATGCTAGGACTTCCAATCCTAAGTTTAAAAAGTGATGGAAGTGGGCATCTTTGACTTTTTATTGATTTTAGAGGAAGAATTTTTTTTTTTTTTGCTTTTCAATGTTAAACGTAATGTTATCTGTAGATTTTTCATAAAGTCTTTATTACTTTGAGATATGTTACCTCTATAATAGCTTTGATACGAGTTTTTATTGAATGTTGAATGTGTTTTGTCACATTTTTTTGGTGCATCAACTGAGATGATTTTTATCCTTCCTTTTGTGAATGTAGTATATCACATTCATTGATTTCCAGATAGTGAACCATCCTTATATCCCTTGAATAAATTCCACTTGATCATGTTGCATGGTTCTTTTTATATATTGTTCAATTTAGTTTGCTATATTTTGCTGAGTATTTTTACATCTATATTTGTCCAAGATATTGGCCTATAATTTTCTTTTTCTTATTATATCTTTGGTTTTGATATCAGGGTAATGATGGGTTCGTCTCATATAATGAAGTTTGAAGTTTTACAAATTTTTGGAAGAGTTTAAGAAAGATAGATATTAGCTCATTATATGTTTGGTAGAATTCCCCTGTGAAGCAGTCTGGTTCTGGACTTTTATTTTCTGGGAGACTTTTGGTTATCAGCTCAATTTCACTACTAGTGATCAATTTGTTGATTTGTTGAGATTGTATATTTCTTTCTGAATCAGTCTTGGAATATTGTACGCTTTAGAAGTTTACCCATTTCTTCTAGTTTGTCCAAATTGATGGCATAACTGTTCATAGTATTTATTTTCTTATGATTTTTTTTGTATATCTGTGATATAAGTAGTAATTTCTCCTGTTTTATCTTTTTATGTCTTTTCTCTCCCCCCACCCCCTTGATAAGCTTGTCTAGAGGCTTAGCAATTTTGTTAATTATTTTAACAAGGTGGCTCTTGGTTTTGTTGATTATTTCTGTTGCTTTTGGTTTTAATATTTCCTTCTTTCTGCGGAACTTTAAGCTTTGCTCTTTTTCTAATTCATGATGGTTAGGTTATTTACTTGAGATTTTTCTTATTTCTTGAGGTAAGTCTCTATACATACATATATGTGTGTGTGTGTGTGTGTGTGTGTGTATAATATATTTTTGAGGTAAATCTCTATACATATATATGTATATTCCTTGAGGTAATGTTAACTTATAGCTACATGTTGACCTATATTTACTTATTTTAATTGATAGTCACTTAAGTTCAAACAATTTCTGAAAGATTTACATTTTTATTCACCTCTCCCACATTTCACATATTTAACATTGTATTTTACATCTTCATGTCTAACTCTTAACCATTTATTGTATATGCAGGTTATTTGACACTTCTTTATAGTGGGATTTCTATTTGGTTTGAAAATTATTACCAGCAGGCTGTAAAAAACTGAATGTGATGTGTTTATTCCAGGGAACAAGTCCAATAATTAATATGTCATTTAAGATTAGTGTTTTCTTNGGTTATTTCACACTTCTTTATAGTGGGATTTCTATTTGGTTTGAAAATTATTACCAGGAGGCTGTAAAAAACTGAATGTGATATGTTTATTCCAGGGAACAAGTCCAATAATTAATATGTCATTTAAGATTAGTGTTTTCTTATGGATGTTTAAGTTCCCAAATATTATTGTATGACTGTCAGCTTCCATTTCTATGTATTCTTCTTCCTGCCTTTTATTTTCCACCTGAAGAAGAGCCTTTAATCATTCTTATATGGCTGGGCAAGTGTTGATGAAATCTCTAACCTTTGCATGTCTGGTAACTCCCGTCTCCCCTTCAGTTCTGAATATGATGGCCATGGTGCTTGTATCATAGGCCCAGGGTGTTCCCTCTCAGGACTCATTACATCATGCCAATCCCTTCTGTCCTGAAAAGTCTCTTTTAAAAACAGGCTGATGCCCTTATAGGGGTCCCCTTGTACATGCCTGTAGGCTGCCTTTAAAATTATCTTTACCTATTGATTTTGCCATTTATGAAATATCTAGGTATAGGTCTCTTTGAGTTCATCTTGCTTGGGACTCTCTTTGCTTCCTATACCTGGAAATCTGTTTTTT
>SJYW01052979.1:479450-493681 GCA_006410735.1 Raphicerus campestris
AGAAGATATTAAGAAGAGGTGGCAAGAATACACAGAATAACTGTACAAAAAAGATCTTCATGACCGAGATAATCACGATGGTGTGATCACTCACCTGGAGTCAGACATCCTGGAATGTGAAGTCAAGTGGATCTTTGAAAACATCACTATGAACAAAGCTAGTGGAAGTGATGGAATTCCAGTTGAGCTATTTCAAATCCTAGAAGATGATGCTGTGAAAGTGCTGCACTCAATATGCCAGCAAATTTGGAAAACTCAGCAGTGGCCACAGGACTGGAAAAGGTTCGTTTTCATTCCAATCCCAAAGAAAGGCAATGCCAAAGAATGTTCAAACTACCGCACAATTGCACTCATCTCACATGCTAGTAAAGTAATGCTCAAAATTATCCAAGCCAGGCTTCAGCAATACATGAAGCATGAACTTCCAGGTGTTCAAGCTGGTTTTAGAAAAGTCAGAGGAATCAGAAATCAAATTGCCAACATCTGCTGGATCATGGCAAAAGGAAAAGAGTTCCTGAAAAACATCTATTTCTGCTTTATTGACTATGCCAAAGCCTTTGACTGTGTGGATCACAATAATCTGTGGAAAATTCTGAAAGAGATGGGAATACCAGACCACCTGACCTGTCTCTCGAGTAACCTGTATGCAAGTCAGGAAGCCACAGTTAGAATTGGATGCGGAACAACAGACTGGTTCCAAATAGGAAAAAGAGTACATCAAGGCTGTATATTGTCACCCTGCTGATTTAACGTATATGCAGAGTACAACATGAGAAACGCTGGGCTGGGAGAAGCACAAGCTAGAATCGATTGCTAGGAGAAACATCAATAACCTCAGATATGAAAATGACACCACCCTTATGGCAGAAAGTGAAGAGGAACTAAAAAACCTCTTGGTGAAAGTGAAAGAGGAGAGTGAAAAAGTTGGCTTAAAGCTCAACATTTAGAAAATGAAGATCAAGGCATCTGGTCCTATCACTTCATGGCAGATAGGTGGGGAAACATTGGAAACAGTGTCAAACTTCATTTTTTGGGTTCCAAAATTACTGCAGATCATGACTGCAACCATGAAATTAAAAGACCTGTACTCCTNTAGAAAATGAAGATCAAGGCATCTGGTCCTATCACTTCATGGCAGATAGGTGGGGAAACATTGGAAACAGTGTCAAACTTCATTTTTTGGGTTCCAAAATTACTGCAGATCATGACTGCAACCATGAAATTAAAAGACCTGTACTCCTTGGAAGGAAAGTTATGACAAACCTAGATAGCATGTTGAAAAATAGAGACATTACTTTGCCAACAAAGGTCCATCTAGTCAAGGCTATGGTTTTTCAGTGGTCATGTGTGGATGTAAGAGTTGGACTATAAAGAAAGCTGAATGCTAAAGAATTGATGCTTTTGAACTGTGGTGTTGAAGACTCTTAAGAGCCTCTTGGACTGCAAGGAGATCCAACCAGTCAATCCTCGAGGAAATTAGTCCTGAATATTCATTGGAAGGATTGATGCTGAAGCTGAAGATCCAGTTCTTTGGCCATCTGATGCAAAGGACTGACTCTTTAAAAGACTCTGATACTGTGAAAGATTGAAGGTGGGACAAGGGGGGACAGAGGATGAGCTGGTTGGATAGCATCACTGACACTATGGACATGAGTTTGAGTATGCTCCAGGAGTTGGTGATGGACCGGGAAGCCTGGCATTCAGCAGTTTATGGAGTTACAAGAAGTCAGACACAACTGAGTAACCGAACTGATCGCAAAGGAAAATCTGAAGCATGTCTAAAACAAGAAAAGGTCACTTTTCTAGTAAAACTATGTGGGTTTAATAGGAATGATTTTTGTGGGGACCAACTGGTGGAGATCTATGAATTCAATATGAGTAAATTCATGCAGAAAGAAATGAGGGTCTGAAGAAAAAATTATTGACAAATAAAATAAGAGATGGCTGAAGTTATTTTGGCTGTGATATTTTGGCATTAACAAAAAATATTATAAGGATATAAACTCAAATGTGAAATGAACAGAGACTTCTCAAATAATTACTGAAGCTTTTGAGGAAGTTTCTAAGAGATGTTGTTCATGGAAAAGTAGCAGGATGTAATAAACTTACAATTTCCTCCTTAAATGTGACTTGAAAAGTAGATCGGTAATTAAAACTCCAACTGATCCTGAATTTAAAATTTTCATGTCAAAATGATAGACTGAATTGATACATTTATCTCTTCTTCTAAAACCCTAAAAAATGAAATTCAAGTAATTAAAAAATATAAATCCTCATTGATGAAGGTAGTAGGGAAAGGCCATCAATAGATCACAAAAAGTTCTCAGAAACAAAGCAGAAAACCAGTGAATTTGGCCAAACTCTAAAAAGATTCATGACCCAAAAACACATGGAAGTTTCACAACATTAGTTCATTCCTCACCTAACCCCTATATGACAGCTGCTTGGGATTAGTAAATCAAATGTTACCCATACTAACCTCCAAACTTTTCTTTATTGAAAGAGATTACTGTCACCATCAAGGTTAAAGTGCCAAATATTCATTTTTTGAAGACTTGTACATCTTGGTCATGAGCATTTGACCCAACCCTGATAAGTTGAATGGATAGGAGGTCTTAAGAGACTCCTGGGGAAAGTATGTCTCACTATGATAAAGAATTTTAGGAGAAAATATTCTTTTATTCATATTTGTCATGTCTACCTAGGATATCTGGGATTGCCACAGACTTTTGTAAGTAAAGGAAAAACCTAGAACCTTCTTCCCTGAATAGAATCATTGAATTTATGATTAACCCTGGAATAACTTACCTTCATATTTATAGATTTTCCAAAGTTTAAGGAATTTTACTTAATCATTGTGTTACTGAGGCCAAAATTCTTCCAACAGACAGCCTCAAATAAAGCTTCTGATTGACAAACTTCTACCCTATCCAAAGTCCCAGTCAGTTTTTATTAGCTAATTTTAAAATATAAGCAAATAGGCAAGGGGCACCAGACTTTTGAGGAAAGCCTATAATGTGGTACTAAATGTATACTTTAAAAATACCACAGAAAAGAAAAATAATTCAATAAAAAGAACATAAATTTAAGACTGAAATCTCTAATTATATCATCAGCAAGTCCATTGTCCCTAGTAACTTCTATAACATAAGAGATTGAAGTCACAAAAGAACTAAATGCAATTTGTAATATATAGATCCTGTTTAGATTCTCATTCAAACAGCTTTTTGAGAGATAAATAACTTTGAAATAAACAGGACAGTAAAAATATAGGCTGGATATTAGATGAAATCAAGGAACTAATTGTGTAAGGTAATAAAAGGACATCTTATTAGATGATAAAAATGTATGTACTTTTAAAGAAATTTATGTTTAATTCCTTGTACAGATGGCTATATAAAAAGATGGGATAGCATTATGTCTGGACTTTGCTTTTAAGTAAAATCCACCTGAGTTGGGAGTATCAAAGGAAGGGGAAAATATAACTAGTATGATAAATTCTTGATAATGATTAATTTTAGTTGATGACATATGATGATTAAATAATATTTTTTGCAAACACAGTTTTGCCCCTAGAGAAGACTTGGTTAAGGAAAGATGAGACAACAGATTTTCTTGTCATTATAGGACTTTCTACAACACTTGCTTTTTTTTTTTTTTTTGGAAAATCATGTTCATATATTTCAATGAAAACAATGTAATTAATTTATTCTTCTAATATAACCATTAAGGAACTGCAAAGTTGAGGTAATAAGACTTTTAACTGTGGAAAGTATGTTTGAATGTGTTTGCACACACCAAATGTATATCAAAAGTATGAGCTCAATAGTTTTTGACAAGGCAAAAAAAAAAAAAAATGTGTTGTGGCAAGTCAGGCAAGACTTAACAAAACAGATGAGATTTTATTTGTCACAGAATAACAGTGGGCCATATACATTTATCCTACCTTATACACAATTAGAAATTTGTCAGTCCACTATAAAATGAACTCTCCAGGTCCGTAGGTGCCCAATATTCTACTGGAGAAGAACAGAGAAATAGCTACAGAAGGAATGAAGAGGCGGAGCCAAAGTGAAAACAACACCCAACTGCTAGTGTGTTTACTGGTGAAAGCAAAGTCCAATGTTGTAAAGAAAAATATTGCATAGGAACCTCGAAGATTAGGCCCATGAATCAAGGTAATTTGGAAGTGGCAAACAGGGGATGGCAAGAGTGAACAATGACATTTTAGGAATCAGTGAACTTAAATGCATGGGAATAGGTGAATTTAATTCAGATGACCAGTATATCTATTACTGTGGGCAAGAATCACTTAGAAGAAATGGAGTAGCCCTGAAAGTCAATGAAAGATTCCAAAATGCAGTACTTGGGTGCAGTCTCAAAAATGACAGAGTGATCTCTGTTTGTTTCCAAGGCAAACGATTCAATGTAAGAGTAATCCAAGTCTATGTCCCAAGCAAAAATGCCAATGAAGCTGAAGTTGAACAGTTCAATGAAGACCTACATGACCTTCTAGAACTAACACTGAAAAAAAAAAAAGTCCTTTTTATCACAGGGACTGGAATGCAAAAGTAGAAATTCAAGAAATACCTGGAGTAAACAGGCAAGTTTGGCCTTGGAGTGCCAAGGCTAACAGAGTTTTGCCAGGAGAAAACACTGATCATAAAAAATACCCTCTCCAACACACAAGAAACAACTCTACACATGGACATCATCAGACAGTCAATACCTAAATCAGATTGATTTTATTATTTGCAGCCAAATATGGGAAAGCTCTATACAATCAGCAAAAACAAGACGGAGGTGACTGTGTCTTGGATCATGAACTCCTTATTGCCAAATTTGAACTTAAATTGAAGAAAGTAGGGAAAACCACTAGGCCATTCAGGAGAGACCTAAATAAGATCCCTTATGATTATACAGTGGAAGTAAAAGATAGAACCAAGGGATTAGAGCTGACAGTGTGCTTGAAGAACAATGAACAGAGGTTCATAACATTGTGTAAACGGAGGTGGTGACCAAAATCATCCTCAAGAAAAAGAAATGCAAAAAAGCAAAATGGTTGTCTGAGGAACACTTAAAAATAAATGAGAAAAAAGAGAAATGAGAGGCAAAGGAGAAAAGAAAAGGTACACCCATCTGAATGCAGTGTTCCAAAGAGTAGTAAGGAGAGATAAAGCCTTCCTCAGCAATCAATGAAAGAAATAGAAGAAAGCAATAGAATGGGAGAGAGTAGAGATTTCTTCAAGAAAATTAGAGTTTCCAAGGGAACATTTCATGCAAAATGGGCACAATGAAGGACAGAAATGCTATGGACCTAACAGAAGCAGAAGATATTATGAAGAGATGACTCTAATACAAAGAAGATCTACATATAAGACATCTTAATGACCCAGATAACCATTATCACTCACCTAGAGCCAGACATCTTGGCATGCAAATTCAAGTGGGCCTTAGGAAAGCATCGCTATGAATAAAGCTAGTGGAGGTGATGGAATTCCAGCTGAACTATTCAAATCTTAAAAGATGATTCTGTAAAAGTACTGCATTCATTCAATATGCCAGCAAATACGAAAACTCAACAGTGGCCCCAGGACTGGAAAAGTCAGTTTTCATTCCAGTTCCAGAGAAGGGCAATGCCAAAGAATGTTCTAATTGCCGCACAATTGCACTCATTTAACATGCTAGCAAAGTAATGCTTGAAATTC
This sequence comes from Raphicerus campestris, assembly GCA_006410735.1. Classification (NCBI taxonomy): domain Eukaryota; kingdom Metazoa; phylum Chordata; class Mammalia; order Artiodactyla; family Bovidae; genus Raphicerus; species Raphicerus campestris. Next base: position 485,159 of record SJYW01052979.1, read on the forward strand.
TCCAACCTAGGCTGCAACACTGAATGAACTGAGGACTTCCAGATGTTCAAGCTGGATTTATAAAAGGTAGAGGAACCAGAGATCAAATTGCCAACATCTGTTGAATCACAGAAAAAGCAAAATAATTTCAGAAAAGCATCTACTTTTGCATCATCAACTACACTAAAGCTTTTAACTGTGTAGATCAAAAGAAACTGAAAAATTATTCAAGAGATGGGGATACCACAGCACCTTACCTGCCTCCTGAAAAACCTGCATGCAGGTCAAGAAGCAACCGTTAGAACCAATTATGGAACAACGGACTGGTTCCAAACTGGGAAAGGAGTATCTCAAGGCTGTATATTGCCATCTGGCTTATTTAACTCATACACATAGTGCATTATGAAACATTCTGGGCTGGATAAAGTTTAAGTTGGAATAAAGATTGGTGGGGAAAATATCAATAATCTTAAATATGCAGATGACGCCAATCTAATGGCAGAAAGCAATGAGGAACTAAAGAGTCTCTTGAGGAAGGTGAAAGAAGAAGGTGAAAAAGCTGGCTTAAAGTTCAAGATTCAGAAAATGAAGATCATGGTATCTGGTCCCATCTCTTCATGGAAAATAGATGAGAAAACAATGGAAACCATGACAAACTTTATTTATTGGGCTCAAAATCATTGTGGATGGTGACTACAGCCATGAAATTAAAAGATGTTTCTTGGAAGAAAAGTCATGACGAAACTAGACAGCATATTAAAAAGCAGAGACATTGCTTTGCCAACAAAGGTCCATATAGTCAAAGTATGATTTTTCCAGTCATCATATATGGATGTGAGAATTGGAACTTAAAGAAAGCTGAGATCTGAAGAATTGTTGTTTTTGAACTGTGATGTTGGAGAAGACTCTTGAGAGTCCCTTGAACTACAAGGAGATCCAACCAGTCAATCCTCAAGGAAATCAGTCCTGAATATTCATTGGAAGGAGTGATACTTAAGCTGAAGCTCCAATAATTTGGCCACCTGATATGAAGAACTGACTCACTGGAAGAGACTGATTGTAGTAGTAGAAGTATCGACAGAAGATGAGGTGGTTTAATGGCATCACTGACTCAAAGAATATGAGTTTGAGCAAGGTCGGAGAGACGGAGAAGGACAAGGAAGCCTGGTGTGCTTAAGTCCGTGAGTTTTCAAAAAGTTTAACATGACTGAACAACAACAACAATATTTTATAGAACACTTATAAGATATGCATTTCATAGAGTGGATAGGATGGGAAATGAAAATGCTAATAGTCCAAACTGAGGAGGTTAAATTGAGATGGAAAAGAGGATCTATCAGATGAGTAGGACTTAATAGCAGTAAACAAGACCATGGTAAAGTGACAATACTGAATTTTTAGAGAGAAAAGAAGTTTTACTCTTGACTCACTCTGAAGTAGAATTTTTAGAAAGATGGAGAATACTATAAGACAAAGCAAATACTATGTAATTAGAAAGGCATCTGTAGAAAGGTGAAAGTAAATGATGTAGGAGAATGCAAAATATTTCAGAAAATATAATGATTGAAAGCAGAGAAAAGAAGTTCCAGCCTGAGGCTGAGATTTCCTCAGCACTGATAAGAAGAAAGATGGAAGGACATCTCTGTGTTCTTTAACTACAAGTGAAGATTTCATTGTAGTTGATCTCATACTCTCTCACACTGAACTGTCTGTTGCTTTACAGCTATGACAGAGAAAGGAAAATATTACATAGTAAAATATTCTAGAATATAAAATATTCTAGAAATTAGTTGACAGAATAAATTTTGCCAAACACATTTATGTAGCAGATAATCCTAAATGTCCTAATATCTTTATGAGGAAACATTGTTATTGAATACCAGTAATTATAAACTCATGCCTCTGGGAAAGTAAAAAATTTTAAAGTATAACTGTCTTGAAAACTATGAACTCTTTTTATCTAGTCCATCAATTTACTCAGCTAATTTTTAATATTGAAAATTTATATATCTAAAGTGCATAAGATTTCCAATTCAAAGTTACTTGGTTAAGAAATTTTGTCACATTATAAAGTTCTCTACAATACACAGTTCAATAAACAACAAAAATATCATCATAGTCATAAGTAATACTGCTAAGTCGCTTCAGTCATGTCCAACTCTGTGCGACCCCATAGACGGAAGCCCATCAGGCTCCCCTGTTCCCTGGATTCTCCAGGCAAGAACACTGGAGTGGGTTGCCATTTCCTTCTCCAATGCATGAAAGTGAAAAATGAAAAGTGAAAGTGAAGTCACTCAGTCGTGTTTGACTCTTAGCGACCCCTTGAACTGCAGCCTACCAGGCTCCTCCATCCAGGGGATTTTCCAGGCAAGAGTACTGGAGCGGGGTATGTAAATTCATCTATTTCTTCAACAGACATTCATTGCAACTCTACTATATTTGAGGCATAGGAGCTACATAGATAAGAAGGAAGAGTCATTACTCTCATGGAACTCATACTCTCATGTGGAAAATCAACATGGAAATGTGTTTTAAAGGGACAAGTATTGCAATAGACATCTGTATAACATGACATGCAAGCAGAGATGATGGCAGGGCTCACAGTGTTCAAGTTTTTATTCATCTTTGCTTGTAAGTTAGTCAAAATATGAGTTTTGGAGCCAGACAAATCAGATGCTAAATCTGGGCTCTTACTAGTTATAAATCATAATAATATTTACCTAGCAGGGTTGTTAGAAAGACTGAATAAGATGTTTTATGTATCACTAGCAGCACACAGACTATCATGTAAAAAATATATTCCAATCTTCACCAAATAATTTATTGTGTCTAGTGTGTGGAGTGAACTAATCAAGCTTTTGGGGATACCTTAGAGAAAAGATAGCAAAGGTGTTGATTTCTTGGACACTAGATTCTAGTAATAGGTGTGATTAGATGTGTTTTCTCATTTGAAGTGCATCTGTGGTCAAGAAATAAATAATTGAGTGTCAGAAAAGTGAGGATCAGGAAAAAGAAAGTCCAAACCAGGGACCTATGATCAAAATGAGCCTGCCTGTAAATTGTGAAACAGGAAGTAAACCAACATTTCTAGTATGAAGATACAGTGGCAAGTAGTAAAGAAAGTGGGACAAGATGAGATCCAAGAGGTATGTGCATGTAAGGACTTTGAAAACCAGAATGAGTTTTTATTTCTATCCCTAAATGGATTAAAAAAAAACTGATGTATAAATGAAAATGATAACTTTACTCAGATATGTATTTTGTAGCTTTGATGTTCAGTTCAATTCCATCACTCAGTTGAGTCCGACTCTTTGGAACCCCATTGACTGCAGCACACCAGGCTTCCCTGTCCATCACTAACTTCGGGAGCTTGCTCAAACTCGTGTGCATCAAGTCGGTGATGCCATCTAACCATCTCATCCTTTGTTGTCCTTTTCTCTTCCTGCCTTCAATCTTTCCCAGCATCAGAGTATTTCCCAATGAGTCAGTTCTTCACATCAGGTGGCCAAAGTATTGGAGTTTCAGCTTCAGAATCAGTCCTTCCAATGAATATTCAGGACTGATTTCCTTTAGGATTGATTGGTTTTCTCTCTTTGCTGCCCAAGGGATTTTCAAGAGTCTTCTCCAACACCACAGTTCAAAAGTATAAATTATTTGGTACTCAGCTTTATTTAAGGTCCAGCTCTCACACCCACACATGACTACTGGAAAAACCATAGCTTTGACTAAATGGATCTTTGTCAGCCAAGTTATATCTCTGCTTTTTAATATGCTGTCTAAGTTGGTCATATCTTTTTTTCCAAGGAGAAAGTATCTTTTAATTTAATGGTTGCAGTCACCATCTGGAGTTCTTGGAGCCAAATAAAGTCTGTCAGTTTTTCCATTGTTTCCCCATTCATTTGCCATGAAATGATGGAACTGGATGCCATGATCTTAGGTTCTTGAGTGTTGAGTTTTAAGCCAACTTTTTTACTATCCTCTTTCACTTTCATCAAGAGGCTCTTCAGTTTCTCTTTACTTTTTGCCATAAAGGTGGTGTTATCTGCATATCTGAGGTTATGGATATTTCTTCTGGCAATCTTGATTCCAGCTGTGCTTCATCCAGCCCAGCATTTCATGTGATGTATTCTATATATAATTAAATAAGGAAGATGACAACATACAGCCTTGACATACTCCCTCCCAATTTGGAACCAATCCAGTGTTCCATGTCCATTTCTAACTGTTGCTTCTTGACCTGCATACAGATTTCTCAGAAGGCAGGTAAGCTTGTCTGGTATTGCCATGTCATGAAAATTTTTCCACAGTTTATTGTGATCCACATAATGAAAGGCTTTGTCATGTCAATAAAGCAGAATTATCTGTTTTTCTGGAACTGTCTTGCTTTTTCAATGATCCAACGAATGTTAGCAATTTGATCTCTAGTTACTCTGCCTTTTCTAAATCCAGCTTGAACATCTGGAAGTTCTTGCTTCACATACTGTTGAAGCCTCAGTTGGACAGCTTTGATATGATTTATATTATTTAACACATCTGTTGCAGAATCAGTAGTCTTTTCTATCTGTAAAATAACTTGTTAAAACAACCAATTAAAAACTTGCTTTGTTAGACTAGTATGACCTAATTAGTCCTCTGTAAAATACAGCAATGTTCTGGCCAATCTTCAGAAGATAAACTATTGTGAGACCAAGATGTCAAAGGTGATTCCAATCAAGATGATGGAATAATAAGTTGTTAAACTCACCTCCTCCCACAAATACATCAAAAACATATCTACATGTAGAACAGTTCTCACCAAATACCTACTGAACAGAGGTAGAAAATCACAGATAGCCAAAATTACAAGAAAGATCTCCACATAACTGGATAGGATAAAAAACAAAGGAATCAAAACAGGGCAAGCACCTCCAGGAGAGAACTATGAAAGAGGAATGATTCCCTCACCCTGGTAAGCCTCTTCACCAGTGGGGAGACCAAGTGGAACAGAAAGGTAGCTTCAGAGACTCAGAGGAGTACAGTAGCCAGTTTGTAACAGCACAGAGATCTGTGCTACCTCCTTTTACTCCTCAGTCCAAGCTGTGCATCCACTAGTGTGGGCAGGGTCTCAGTACTAAAACTTGGGCTTCAGAGGACAGACCCAGGGAAAGGACTGGAGTTGACTATGTGGAAAAAACCTGAAAGGGCTGAAGTTTGACACAGGCTGCAACTGGAGGTATACATGAGAGGAATCCAGGCCCATCACAGAGGGCAAGCATCACTATTAGCAAGTCCAGGAAGAAAAAGCCAAGGCCCACCATAGCATCCTCTTTCTCAGCACAATTTCAACCATCACGGCATCATTTATGGGCTCTGGAACTCTGCAAGCACCAGAATGTCACCCATATATGGAAATGGGGCTGAAATCAAAGCTGATTTCCTGGGGCCATATGACTTAGGAAGCTGGACTGAAATCTGAGCTTTCTCCTTGCAGGTGTGGTTTACACAGGTATACAGCTCAGCCTCTGGGGCTTTGTAAACTCAGGGACTGTAGGACACCCCAGTGGACTATGGGTGCTCCTGTGTCTGGGGTGAGTCCAGCATTAGCAGCCACAGGCATAGTGGATGTGCATATGTGGAGATCAGGCCTAGGCCAGCCTGCTTCTGTAACTCCCAGTGCAGGTTTAGATGCACAACTGCTGTGATCCTGGTGCCTGAATTTAGTGAAAGTGTGCTTACAGTCTGCTCTGGTGGATTTGTGAACACAGCATCTGTATTCCCATGGCTGAGGCAAGGCCAAGGGCAGTGCCAACAGCAATGTTCTTTGTGAGCCTGCACAGTGTGCAGCACCACAGAATGCACTCCTTCGTTGGCAGCTCCAGCAGAAGAGTACTCAGAGGTTCCTCTCACTGTAGGAGTTTTCCAATCCCACCTACTTCACACTGCAGCTCAGAAATAGTTCTGGGGCGTCTACTCCAACAATTAAGAAGCAAACCCTACTCCTGACAAAGCTGTGATAATCACAGAGCAAAGGGGAGGCTTCATTCAACATCAAGTGCAGACTCTGGTAAGCACTAATCACATTCATGATCAAGGAGATAAAGGCTAGCACACACTGAGGAAAGACATAACAGGGGTCCATACTAAAAACAGTCCTCACATCAGAAACAGTAGCCCAGTCAGCCTACATAGGAATGCTCTCACGTAAAATTAGCCTTTAAAGAAAACAATGTATAACTGTTTCCTGTGAACTCATAGACTCAGAGAAATAAATAAAACAAAGAAACAGAGAAAGCATTTTCAATTAAAATATTAAGAGAATTCCCCTGAAAGAACAATCAATGAAAGAGACATGTTTAATTGAGTAGACATTAAGTTCAAAAAGGAGGAAATGAAAATACTGAAGAAATTAAGAAAGGCTATCAGTAGAAACTGGATTCCTAGGTGGCTCAGTAGTAAAGCATTTGCCTAGCAAGTCAGGAGCCACAGGAGATGTGGGTTTAATCCTTGGACTAGAAGATTCCCTGAAGGAGGAAATGGTAACCCAGTCGAGTATTCCTGCCTAAAAAATCCTATGGACAGAGGACCCTGGCAGGCTACAGTCTAAGGTGTTGCAAAGAGTCAGACATGACTGATCAACTGACCACATGCTCATCAGTGGAAAAGCAAAGTACTGTTAAAAGGAATGAGAAACTATAAGTAGAAATAAGAATATTTAGAAAACTCATTTGCCAACACAAAAGCCATGCTAAAGACAAAATAGCAAATTGAATACTACAGAAGAGCAAATAAGTGATCTGGAAGATAGAATAATGAAAATTAACCAATCAAAACAGCAGACAGAAAAAGAAATGGAAAAAAAAAAAAAAAACAGCAGTAAAGATAACAAATGCGACATGTGCCAATCTACCTATGATAGGGATCCCAGAAGGAAAAGAAACAGAAGAGGATCAAAAATGTATGTGCAGAAATTATGACTGAAAACTTCCCAAATCTAAAGAAGGAAACAGATATCCAGGTACAGGAAGCAAAAAGTTCCCCCAACATATAAACCCAAATAAACCTATAAGACATGTTGTAATTAAAATGCCAAAAGTTAGATAATGAGAAGATTTTAAAGATGAAAGGTGCACAAAGAGTTAATTATAAAGCAACCCACAGAAGACAATCAACTGATTTGTCTACAGAAACATTGCAGGCCAAAGGGGAGTACAAAATATATTGAAAGATGTGAAAGGGAAAATTCTGCAACCTAGGATACTCTAACCAGAAGGATTATCATAGAATAGAAGGATAAATTTAAAAATTCTCAGAAAAACAAAAAGAATACAGCAATGTCAAACTTATCCTGGAATAAATATTAAAAGTTCTTTTTTAAATAGAAAAGAAGCAAAAATCTGAGGGACCAAGACAATCACAACTGGAAATTAAATCACTTCAATAAGTCAATATATATGTTTTAGAAAAAAATGTGAAAGAATTGGTAACCACAGTGAAGAGAACGGTGATAAAAATGAAGATGTGCAAGTGAACATCAAAATCATAAAATGTGGGGAAAGAGAGTAAGAATGCATGCATTGGGAGATCGTGTACACCTGTGACTGATTCATGTCAATGTATGGCAAAACCAATACAGTACTGTAAAATAGAAGAAAGTANCGGTGATAAAAATGAAGATGTGCAAGTGAACATCAAAATCATAAAATGTGGGGAAAGAGAGTAAGAATGCATGCATTGGGAGATCGTGTACACCTGTGACTGATTCATGTCAATGTATGGCAAAACCAATACAGTACTGTAAAATAGAAGAAAGTATTAAATAAAAAATAAATTAATTAATTAATTAAAAAATAATAAAATAAAAATGTGTTTCAACCTGTATGACTACTAATCTAAAGCAAAAAGATACAGGACAGGGTTAATATACTAGAAAAACAGGATAACCACAAATCAAAAACATACAATAATTTCACAAAAATCAAAAAGAAGAGGACACAAGCATAATAAAAATGATTTTGGGGGAGAATGGATACATGTACATTTATGGCTGAGTCACTTTGCTGTGAACCTGAAATTATGACAACATTGTTAATCAGTTGTATTCCAATACAAAATAAAANGACTTAGTTGATGTTTTCAGGATATTATATATATATATATATAAAATACACATTTTTTTCAAATGAACATAGAACATTCTCTAAGACTGACCATATATTAGGTCACAAAATATGCCTCAACAAAATTAAGAAGATAGAAATTAGTTCAAGCATTTGTTCAGGCATCTTTTCTCACCACAACAGCATGAAACTATAACTCAAGCACAGAGAAAGAAATGAGAAAGAAAAATTGCATGAATACTAAGCAAAAAGTTTCAAAAAAAAAATCAGTGAGTGAAGCAATCAAAGAGGAAATTTAAAAATATCTTGAGACAAATGACAATGAAAGCACAAAAACCATACAAAATCTATGGCATGCAACTAAAGCAGATCTTAGTGGAATACATAGTGATGCAGGTTTTCAAAAAAAAAAAAAAAAAAAAAAAAGAAAAACAAAATTAAAAAAAGA
>SJYW01052979.1:500479-516944 GCA_006410735.1 Raphicerus campestris
TCCAGGTTAAGTCCCTGGACAGAGAACCAAGATCCCACTTACTATGTGGCATGGTCAGAAAAAAAAAAAAGTGAATAAAACCTGAAGTCTTAATTTTAGTACCTTTCCTGAGCTTTGCTCATCTGTTTCTGATCTTCTCTGCTGGACCTTGCCAGCTAGATGCTCTTGGCACAATGCCCCCTCCCAAAAAAGAAAGGAACAGTAATAATTTTACCTTTTCATACATTTCAGTTATATATGCCAGAAAACTAGGAGCCACATTTATATTTCCTACACTTGCTACATTAATTATTTACCAAACCCTTATTATTCCTACAAGGTATCTCCAGAATTTCTCTTATTCTGTGTTCTCTTTTCCAATTTTACAGCCTCTGTTCTAATTTCATCTTCTCCCTGAATCACTAAAATATTCATTTTCACATATACCAACTTTACAGTAATCTCGTTGGACTTCACTCTATCTTCCATACCAGAATTAAAGCATATATAATTAACACACACACACATATATATAATATATATATATAATGTTGCCATATGTTCACTTTCTATATTCTTTATCACCTTCAAAATTCAGTCATACAGGATGTGCAGTCACTGTTCATTTATTCATATTGCTCTTTCTGACTGGGTAGACTTTAACCACATCTTTATAGAAACAAAATCTCATAATCTCTCTCCCAAGACTAGCTTCACTTTTCTACTCGGAATACGTAATGCAGTGATTTATTTTCTCTCTGACCAAAGGATCAAAATATTGATCCTTTATCACAGGTAATCACAGTGCATTGTAGTTGATGGTTAATTTGTTGGTCTCACTAACCCTATTACCTTTTTAAACTTGGCAACTGGAGACTTCTTTTGGCTGTGCTGGGTCTCCGTCGCTTTGTGCCAGCTCCTTCTAGCCGCGATGAGTGGGTGCTGCCCTTCACCACTATGCACAGGCTTGTCACTGTGCTGACTTTTGTTGTGGAGCACTGGCTCGAGGCGCGCGGATATGGTTGTGGCACATGGGCTCAGTAGCTGTGGCATATGTGCTTATTTGTTCCATGGCATGTGGAATCTTCCTGGAGCAGAGATTGAACCCTTGTCCCCTGCATTGGCAGACAGTTTTCCATCCACTACACCACCATGGAAGTCCAAGATCAGAGACTTAAAAGATGAGTATATATTCTTCTGTATATTGGGTACCCAGGAAAGTGTCTCCTCACGTTAAGGAAGTTTGGGAGTGGTGAACATCATGTGTTTTGTATCCACATGATTCTATATCATTGGTCTTCAGTCCTTCCCAAAGTGCTCCCTTAAGTGGGACCAAAAGTGTATATCTTGCAAAATTGTTTCTGCAGGGTGCTGATCCTGTATGAGTACACCTGTTTTACACATTTTAAATAGATAGCCAATGGGAAGTGGTGAGCTCAACCTGGTGCTCTGTGGCAACCTAGAGGGGTGGGATGGGGTGAGGGGGTTAGGAGGAAGGTTCAAGAGGGAGGGGATATATATATACACACACACTAGGGATAATTCACATTGTATGGCATAAACTAACACAACATTGTACAGCAGTTATTCTCTGTTTAAAAAACTAAATGTGTCAACAGGGCTTCTCCCCTTCCCAGCAGCCAGATCTGTTATATCATTCTCCTTGCCTTTTCCAGCTCCTAGGGGCTCTTTGCCCACTCCAGTACTCTTGCCTGGAAAACCCCTGGACAGAGAAGCCTGGTGGGCTGCAGTCCATGGGGTCGATGAGGGTCAGACACCACTGAGCGACTTCACTTTCACTTTTCACTTTCATGCATTGGAGAAGGAAATGGCAACCCACTCCAGTACTCTTGCCTGGAGAATCCCAGGGACGGGGGAGCCTGGTGGGCGGCCGTCTATGGGGTCACACAGAGTCGGACATGACTGAAGTGACTTAGCAGCGGCAGGGGCTCTTTGTGTCCCTTTGCTCCTGGCTTCTTTCTTCCAACTTAAAAAAAAAAAGCAACGGTGAATCTTTTTTGTTGTTGAGGGGCTTTTTGCTTGTTTGTTTTGTCTTAAATAAAAATATAGTTGAATTACAATGTTGTGTTAACTACCATTATACAGCAAAGTGACTAATTTATACATATGCACATTATTTTTCATATTATTTTCCATTATATTTTATCACAGAATATTGAATATAGTTATCGCTAATTATTAGCGAAATGCAAATAAAATTACAGTGAGGTGCCATCTCGTGCTGGTCAGAATGGCTATCTTAAAATACCTACAAATAACAAATGTCAGAGAAGGTGTGGAGAAGAGTGAACCTTCCTACCCGGTTGGTGGGAATGCAAGCTGGTGCAGCCACCATGAAAGACAGTATGGACGTTTGTCAGAAAATTATACAAATAGATAATATATACAAATATAAAATCCAGCAATCCAACTCCTGGGCATATATCCAGACAAAACTATAATTCAAAAAAAGATATAAATCCACACACATATGGACACCTTATCTTGGACAAAGGAGGCAAGAACATACAATGGAGTAAAGACAGTCTCTTTAACAGGTGGTGCTGGGAAAACTGGTCAACCACTTGTAAAAGAATGAAACTAGATCACTTTCTAACACCACACACAAAAATAAACTCAAAATGGATTAAAGATCTAAACATNGTCTTGCCAGGAAAACCCCATGGACAGAGGAGCTGATAGGCTACTGTCCATGGGGTCACTAAGAGTCGAACACGACTGAACGACTTCACTTTCACTTTATGCCCTTTTACTATAGTCACTTCATCTTCTCTGACCATATCTGGTAAAGGTTCTTTACTTTCATACGTTCATGTGGTTATATTAGCCCTTCTTGGATAATATAAGATAATCTCCTCATTTCAAAGTCATTAATCATTTCTGCAAGACCCCTTTAGCTCCATAACCTGTATTCAATTGACTCCAGGGATTGAAACATGAATGACTTTGTCGAACCATTTTTCTTCCTACCATGCCTTGTTTTCAGAATGGATAATGGCTTGGGGATCTGTGAGAAGGAGTTAAAAGGACCATACAGAGGAAATGATCAAAAGAAGTTTCATTTCTGACATTGATAATGGATCAAATGAGTTTCAAAATCAGAATTTAAGTAACTATGGGATTTAACCATATGGTCTATATAATATTAGAAAAAAAAATAAACTGATAATCTATTTTTAAGGAAATACCTATTAATATTCATAAAGTTCTATTCCATTTTTACAACTGATATTTAGGGACTCTGTAACAATGAACGTCCCAGACTCCATTCACTATGGATGCTAACTCAATAGGCCTTTGATTGGGTGGAGACTTTTGCTTTTTAGCATTCATATCAGGTGATTCTGATTGTGTACATTTACTACAATGCTTCAAGACATGTTGCTATAGTTTTTATTTCTTTATTACTGGAGCTGCTGCTGCTGCTGCTAAGTTGCTTCAGTCGTGTCCGACTCTGTGCGACCCTATAGACGGCAGCCCATCAGGCTCCCCCATCCCTGGAATTCTCCAGGCAAGAACACTGGAGTGGGTTGCCATTTCCTTCCCCAATGCATGAAAGTGAAAAGTGAAAGTGAAGTCGTTCAGTCATGCCCGAATCTAGCGATGCCATGGACTGCATTCCACCAGGCTCCTCTGTCCATGGAATCTTCCAGGTGAAAGTACTAGAGTGGGATGCCATAGCCTTCTCCAACTACTGGAGCTAGAACATCTTAATTTTTGTTACTGAAATTGTGAATCTTTGCTCTAGAGAATATATATCTTATTCAAAAGTGACATTCAGTATGAAATAGAATAGTGCAATATAGAGTTTTAAATTAAAGTAAATATAATTACTAAGGTCTATGAAAAATAAAACATTTTAATCAGTTACTACAATTCTTTCATCATTTAATAATTGTATACAATTAAAATGAATTGAATAATCATAAATTTTGGCTTTATTCAAAATAAATTTATTTATTGATCACCCTACACATAAATGTGGGCTAACAGCTATGTGAGGATCAAAGTAGTCACACCTTTAGAAAGCACATTAGTCTTACCCATTCTACTTTAAAGGTAAAGAAGAAAAAAGTTCTTTATATTAATGGAAAAATAAAGCTAATGTATCTCATAAATTACCAAAGAAAATATTTGTTTTAATATTACTATATTTAGCTTACTTTAAATATAATACAAATTGAAGAATGCATTCTAACACTAAGGCCTAACCATGGAACTTCCCTAGAGAGACAAGTCTGGAGGCTCCAGCAGAAATAAACTGACTTTTTAACATAAAATTCAGAATAACTTTCCAATGTAGAGCTTAATATTGACCTGTATTTGCAAGGATAATGGCATCCTCACAGCCAAATAATTGGGCATATTTTTATATTACTGCATTATCACCTGTTATTTAACTCAGAGATGCAGTAATTTCCATAGGGTAGTGATTGCTATAAGAAATGATACATGTTAATTAAGGAATTAATTGGGAAAATTCATTTTTTTTCTAATTTTTCATTACTTTTACCAATCTAGAATTTGTTTTCTATTCCTATAGACCTGGGGTCTAGTTTATAGATATTTATTAAATACCAGAATTTATTTAAAATATATGTTTTCAGAATAGGTCATTTGTGTCCTTGTAGCTGATTTGAACTTTTCTAATTGAAAATCAGATTAGATAGTTCACTCAGTTTTTCTAATTAAACTCTTCTGATCTATCCCCTTTGCTTTTAGTATAACTCTAAATACTCTAGTAGGGCTGAAAAGATCAACAGTGTCTGACTGCTACTCACCTTTCCAGCCTTATTGCATATACTTACCTCTACCCACCAAAGTTATAGCTATTATAGTTCAGTTGCTGGGAAGCACATTTTCTGTACTTTCTCTGAATATGTGCACGTTTTTCTATTCCAAGAACACACCACTCTCTCCACATTCTGCCTGGATACCTGTTACTATTAATGCATCCAAATTAGCACTATGAACTAAGTGCAAGTTATCTTATCTATCTAACTGAATTGTATTTGCCTATATTGTCCCTGAACTGTAAATCTGTTGAAAACAGAACCCCAAAACAAGCTAACTGAAAGAAGTGCTATCCTGGTGCTGAAAAGGTGATTGAGACTAGGTGCCTGGCTCCACAAAATAATGGAAAAACAAACAAAAAAAATTGAAAACACATATTAAAGTGTTTTATGATAAGCAACATTGACATACACTATACTTATTTGAGGGGTTCAGAGAATAAAGAATCTGCCTGCAGAGGGGGAGACCCAAGTTCAGTCCCTAGGTGGGGAAGATACCCTGGAGAAGGGAATGGCTACCCACTCTAATATTATTGCGTAGAGAATTCCATAAACAGAAAAGCCTGACAGGCTACAGTTCGTGGGGTTGCAAAGAACTGAACAACAAATGAGCGACTTTGACTGTCATATGCTATGTAAAACAAAGTGTACAAATCGAAATGTTTTCTGACTTTTTCATTGTAAAACTAGAAGGAATCCCTTTATAAATTGATGCAAGTAAATGCTTTCTTCCAAATGAAAAAAATCACCACTCTCATTTTTCCACATTCATCTCTCATAAAATAGCTCTATTTTATTTAAAGTTCCCATGTTGTTATATTACTTAGAAATAAAGATTAAATTTTTAATTAACATGTGTTTAATTAATTAAAGGCAAGAAAGTACTTAAAACAGGTGCATGGATTATTTTTTCTTACATTCAGTAACTTCATTACTGATAAAACTATTTCTTAAAGTTATCTACATCAAATTATAAGATCAACTGATTATAGTTTTAGTGGCAAAATTTTTCAGATAATATAATATACTAATCTTTTTAAAATGTAAGTGGATTCTCAGGTGTTCTTAGATTTTTTAATGTAGTGAGATTTAAGGACAGGACTACTTCACCACTTGCATACTTAATCCATTTAAAGTTATATCTATATTGGAAATATAAAGTGCTACTTACCTGAATGACATATGAATTCATGAAGAATGTGAAAACATGTGTGTAAATGGAGAAATAGCACTTTAAGTGTTTACTTTTTTTAATCTAGTAGTGAAATATTCTGAGTTTCTTGCAGTCATGTTATGAAATGTGTATGTATTTTGACAACATGTGTATTCTACGGTGTATTTACATTTTTCCATGCAAGTAATCCAGTTTCAAATTTTGAGCAATGTTGAATTAAGGCAAGTTTAGCAAAGTAATGATTTATATGTATGAGTGTGTGGTGAAAGAATTGGGTAATCTTTAGTCAAAGAAGTCAAGTCCACACCTCTATAACTTGACATCTACCAGATGTTTTAGAAACCCATTTGCCAAGGATGATTTCTGTTGAAAGAAAAAGGATGGAGTAGACTTCTGAAGACAGTAGTAATTCTGTGGCCAAATACAGGTTATATTACAATTCAGTTATGAGCAAAAATTATGAGTTTCCATCTGGTGAATCACATTGTTTCATTGTGTTTGTAAATTTGAAATCATATGCATAAGTAGAGAGCTCAATTATTTCAGCATTTCCATTAAGATATACTTTTATATACTACTAAGATATGCATACAACCTAGGATGCATATATATATATATATAGTATTATCACAGTTATTACTACTGGCACTAAAAGTGCATCAAAAGGAAAACCTAGCTTCCAAGTTTAAGAAAAGGAGTATTGCAAGAAGAAAATGGAAGTTTACTTTAGAATCCCTATTAATAAATGTGAAATAATATTTTACTCCATGAAAAAAAGAACTAATTCAGGTGAGAGACTCAGTTGTAAGATCAAAAACTCAGTAGTACTAGGCCATCATCTTACAGATGAAAGTATTAACTCTCTCTTAGTCCTCAGGGACTTGTAAAGAATTGAAGATGTAAGTGCTTATGTAAAAAAGGAAATCTCTGTGTGGAGAACATTTTTAAACTACTAAAAGGGTTCCTTGGGGGATATGTTCTTATTGTAGCTAACAGGTAGAGTGTTCATGCTCTTTTCAAGATTTTCACTGTAGCTGAAGCTCAGGAAACTAATGGCACAGACTTTGAGTTGGTTTCTATTTCCAAGTAATTAGGTATGAATTGATGGCAACATAGAAAAAAATTCCCATGATTCCCCTTTGTATTGATTTCTGACTTTGTAAAAAGCTATCTGCTGCTTATTTGTAAAAAGCACTTTTAATGTATGATTTTTTTTGACCTAGGTTAATTTTTTTTTTTATATTGCAACTATTTTATTTACCTCAAAATATTTTTATTAATCTCAAATAAAAAAGAAAGCCTCTTCCTTAATAGTTGGGTTGTTTGGTTTCCTGGAATAATTTCACACATATTTTGCAAACTTGGATAGTTTGGCAGTTTTAAATAATTGAAGGCGTGTTAATAGGCACATCAGAAATTAGAGCTATTGTATATGATGATTTGACANACCTCAAAATATTTTTATTAATCTCAAATAAAAAAGAAAGCCTCTTCCTTAATAGTTGGGTTGTTTGGTTTCCTGGAATAATTTCACACATATTTTGCAAACTTGGATAGTTTGGCAGTTTTAAATAATTGAAGGCGTGTTAATAGGCACATCAGAAATTAGAGCTATTGTATATGATGATTTGACATTTGAAGTTTTAACTGAAATATTCTGTTCATTTAAGCAGTACATTCCATAAGAACATAATTAATTGAGCCATCTACTTATTGACATGATCAGAATAACAGTTTTAATATTTGGGACTAAAAACACAGTTTATTGACCAAGAAATTTAATTAATCCTTAGAGTATCTCTCTTGCTCAATTTTTAACAGAAAACATAGACAACCAAAGTGAATTTGCTGTATGTCTCAGAAAACACGAAAAGGGCCTCTGTATCAACTTAGAGGGGTGGGATGGGGAGGGACATGGGAGGAAGATTCAAGAGGGACGGGATATATGTATACCTATGGCTGATTCATGCTAAGCTTTGACAGAAAACAAGAAAATTCTGTAAACTATCCTTAAATTAAAAAATAAATTAAAAATGAACACTGAGGAATTTAATAGTAAACATAATGACACTTAAAAACTCTATCACAGATGCCATAGTCTTCCCTAATTGGAATCATCAGTCTTTTCACATTTATAAATATATTACTTTATTCAACAAGTATTTAATAAATACCAACTAGTCTAGCATTTCTCATGATGTACTCTGCATATAAGTTAAATAAGCAGGGTGACAATATACAGCCTTGACATACTCCTTTTCCTGTTTGGAACCAGTCTGTTGTTCCATGTCCAGTTCTAACTGTTGCTTCCTGACCTGCATACAGATTTCTCAAGAAGCAGGTTAGGTGGTCTGGTNGCCACCTCATGCAAAGAGTTGGCTCATTGGAAAAGACTCTGATGCTGGGAGGGATTGGGGGCAGGAGGAGAAGGGGACAACCAACGATGAGATGGCTGGATGGCATCACAGACTCGATGGACGTGAGGCTGAGTGAACTCCGAGAGATTGTAATGAACAGGGAGTCCTGGCGTGCTACCATTCATGGGATCACAAAGAGTCGGACATGACTGAGCGACTGGACTGAACTGAACCTGATAGAGGAATAACAGTCACTACAGCATATGTGGAGAGAAAATAAAACATAATCGTTGGCCAATAGCTCCTAATTACATAAAACAAAGAAGTATGGAAATTGATTTTTATATGGTCAGAATTGTTTTAAACTGGACTAGATTGGATTAAGAATGAAAGTTAGATGGAAGACATTCTAAGAGAAAAGAGAAATATCAACAAGTTTATGAAAGAGTAAAAATGTAGAGTGTATCAGAGAGTTATAACAGAAAAAAAAAATAGCTTTCTATGTGTTGCATGTGAAAGAACAGAGAGAGGCTAGAATCTAAAGGTTAACAGTGGCCAGATTTATAGATCTTTGACACTACATGAAGAACTTATGAATCTAGTATATACTAGAAAAAATAACAAAAGTTTTTCATCCACATAACCTGTCCTGAGTTTTTAAAAGCTAGCTAAGGCAATGGCATGTATTTGGACAAAAGGAGTATGAGACCACTGTCAAAGCTGAAAAATAAAATTAAAACTATTACAGCAATGATATTCTGGCTATAAAGCTAGACCAAAATTGGCAAAAAGAATGGGGACCCCTCCCCCACAAAAAAAAGGCTTGAAAAACATTTAAGGAGTTAGTTGAAAAATTTTGTTCTCTTCTATGGACAAGACTGAGACGTTCCATTGGCTCGGCAGTAAAGAATCCTGCTGACAATGCAGATGTGAGTTTAATCGCTGGGCAGTGAAAATCCCCTGGAGAAGGAAATGACCAAAGTATTGGATCTTCAGATTCAGTATCAGTCCTTCTAATGAATATTCAGTGTTGATTTCCTATAAGCATGGCTGATTTGATCTCCTTTCTGTCAAAGAGGCTCTAAAGAGCTGTCTCCTCTTTTACCCTCATCAAGAGGCTCTTTAGTTCATCTTCCATTTCTTCATTAGAGTGGTATTATCTGAATATTTCTCCTGGTAATCTTGATTCCAGCTTGTGATTCACCTAGCCCAGCATTTATCATGATGCACTCCACATAGAAGTTAAATAAGCAAGATGACAATATATAGCTTTGACATACTACTTTGTCAGTTTTGAACCAGTCAGTTGTTCCATGCCTGGTTCTAACTATTGCTTCTTTACCTGCATATAGGTCTCTCAGGAGACAGGTTAGGTGATCTGGTATTCCCATCTCTTTAAGAATTTTCAACAGTTTGCTGTGATCCACACGGTCAAAGGCTTTAGTGTAGTCAGTGAAGAAATAGATGTTTTCTTCTGGAATTCCTTTGCTTTTTCATGATCCAACAAATGTTGGCAATTTGATCTCTGGTCCCTCTGCCTTTTCTAAACCCAGCTTGTACACCTGAAGATTTTTGATTCACATACTGCTGAATACTAGCTTGAAGGATGTTGAGTATAACCTTATAACATGTGAAATGAGTGCAATTATATGGTCTAAAAAAATCACAAACTAGTGAATATAACAGAAAAGAAAAATGAAGAAAACACATATATAGATAAAAAACTAGTGGTTACTAGCTGGGGGAACGTAATATAGTAGTAGGGGAGTAGGAGGTAAAAATTATTGGGTATAAGATAGACTCAAATATTTATGTTACAACATGGGGAATATAGCCAATATTTTTCAATAATTTTGGATGAAAGTAACCTTTCAAATTTCCATAAAAAAATTTAAAGTAACAAAATAAAATTTTTATAATTATTTTTAAGGAGATGCAGACGTAAATCATAATTGATACCGAAAGAGTACAACCCTTAAGAGAAAATTTTTTGAAACATTCAAATGGAATACTTAGTTTCTAATTGGTCTAGTTCACCTTCACTATGATCTTATTCTCTCTCCTTTACTTCAGTATCAGCAAGTCATGTGATACTCCTATAGTAAGCACAGAACTTTCCATTCCAAATTTCAACCTCTCTAGCAAGTATCTTTTGTGCAGTAGGGCTTCAGGAGGTTGTAACCAAAGCACAGTTATTCTTTAACTTTGAAGATTTGCCCATCTTTGCAGAAAGGCTTTCAAGTTCCTATCAGCAGCTTCTGGTCTAGTCCTTATGCTATAGCTATGAGTAACTAGTTCTTACACTTAAACCTCAGCTAACCCCCCCCCCTTTTTTTTTTTTTGGAGCAGCTTTCTGCTACCCCTGACAAAAGAAGCATTTAACTTGCACTTTCCCCTTGCACCTAAAGAAATTCAGTGTTTTAATCTCTCTTGATCTCATGACTTTTCAGAAAAGGAGTGTAAATTGATCTCCATGGCAACCCCAATGCTCCAGCCTTTAGCAAGTTTATACTTAACTTTCCCTTGTATTTGAGTTGACATTATTTTTCTTAACTGAGTTCATGTTCGGTTGGTGACAGAAGCTGCATTTTTTTTAAAGAAAAATCTTACATTGTCACACAGAAAGAAGTCAGTCATATAGAGATAGACAAATATATGATTATTGCTTATATGTGGAATCTAAAGAAATAGTATATATGAACTTATTTATAAAACAGAAATACAGCCACAGGTGTAGAAAACAGAGTTGTGGTAACCACGGGCTAAGGTCAGAGAGGGATCAATTGGAAGATTTCTATTAACATATATTCACTACTGTATATAAAATGGATAACTAATAAGGACCTACTGTACTGCATAGGAACTCTTCTCAGTACTCTGTAATGATCTGTATGGTAAAAGAACCTAAGAAAGAGTAGGTATATGTACATGTATAACCGATTCACTTTACTATACCCCTGAAACTAACACAATATTGTAAATCAACTAAACCTCATTTACATTTTTAAAATTGCAAATAAACAAGTCACACTTTGGGGGCAGCTTTAATATTTGACCAGTCTGCAGTACATATGTGGCTAAATTAGCTCTGTGTAGGTTAATCAGTCACTTTTACCTTAATGGAAATTAACAGATTCTAATAGGTTTACTCTTAACAGAGTTAGAGAAGAGTAGGGTCTGAATAGGGATATTAACATTAAAGGGACATTCCTAAAATAAAGATTCAAAAATGAAAAGATCAGGGATAAACATAAATCTTATTTTACAACATTTTCACAACCTCTGTGATAAAGTTGCTTAAATAACAGAAATGTGTATGTATTTTAAGTAAAAAGATATATGCATGCTCTATCTCAAAATTTTGAAAATATTCAACCACGTACCATGGATAGATATTTTCTTGCCCAGAGTGGAGATCAGTCCAAGTGACTTTTCTAGGGATTTTGAATAATGACAACTCAGATACCACTTATATTTAATAAAGACAAAGTTACTAAAGAATTGACATAACTTCAAAATTAAATATTTAAACTATGTGGGTTGATTAATTTTCCCATCAGTCTTTTTGTGTTCTTCCTCTATGTGCCTTTTATATTCAGTTTTTATTTGAAACTGTCATTAGGACCTGAGGTTTACTTGGAGATTACTCAGAAATAGCATTTTATGATGCTGTATAGTCTGTGTGTTTGTGTGTGCTTCTGTATTTGTTCACTCATATAGGGAAGGAATCCTTGTTATAATACCATTCTCCTATATACAAATACCTGATCATATTGTATCAATTTTCCTTAATATTAAGGACTTCTTAAATTTTCGAAATAGAAAGTAAATGGATGTTTTTCTTGGGTAAACCTTGTCTTCCCTTTGTGTTAGTACTTCACTGAGTAGTCAAGGGCAGAGAGTGAATATCAAAAAGGAAGATAACAGAACTCCAAGGAGAATAAACAAGATCAAGTGCTTCCTGCAGTTTGTACTGACTCAGACGAAAGTAATTATGGTGCTAAGAAAAAAGATGAAAGGAAAAATCACCTACACCTTGTTGAAAGTTTTTATTTTTCTAGCTATATGGTTGATTAGCTAATTGTTTGGCTAGTTAATGAGATAGTTCATTAGTTTAAGACTAGCATGTTAGAAAGTGCATGCAGGTATGATGCCTTGATATAGATTTTTATAAATAAGTAAGTTACAACAGCCAAGTTAGACTAACTAATGTGTGCCTGCTGGAGGTGACAAGATTGAGTAATCAAGAAAAAAAAATGTATATATATGTGTGTGTGTGTGTGTGTTTCCAGATTGTATTGTTTAAATACAGAAAATACAAGGGAAGAAATAAAAACAAGACAGATAGGAACAAGAACAAGACAGAATAAGGAATTTCTTTGAAAAAAATATATATATGATATTTACCCGAGAAGAAATTAAATTGTATTATGAAAATCATATGTAAAATCTATTGAGTCTGAATAATTTCTCACTTAGCTTAATTAAAAGTTAGTTTTAAACAACTGAATCTCAGTTTTCCCACCTATAAAATAAAGATAAGGACAGTAGTAATGTCATAGGACTATTTTGATGATTAAATGAATAATCTTACTGAAGCCTATTTTAAAACGCTGTCACATAGTATTAAATAATAGATATACAAAAGCAAATTTCTAAGTTCTAAAACCATGCACCTAGGAGAATATCTAAAATCAACAAAAACTGAGTTACAAGTTAACCTCGTGGTGCTGATCTATTTGAAATATACATTTCCTAAGATGTACAGAATGTAGGGATTGTATAAGTTTGATGGTGTTGTGATGTTGATGATGGCAAAGATGATGATGAAAAACAGGATAATAGCCATCATTTACTTAAGTACATTACATGGATTAGATCTGCAATAGAAACATTGCATATGCAATTACATTAACTTTTTTAAGCTGGTATTTATTGAGTGATTTTTTAAACATCATTGGGTACACAAAGACTCTAATGGTACCTCTTATCTCCAAACACCCAGTGCTATTAAAGAAATATGATATGAACTGGGGCAAATTAAGTGTCAATGAAATATTTGCTATTCCTTCAAACTTCTGTAGATTCATCCCTTTGATTGGAAAGTAGTACTGCGTTCAAATGTAAATCACTCATAAAACCAACTGGGAAAAAAAAAATCTATCTTAACATGTTCCATTACAAACCCAAATCAAAGAATGGACTTATACCCATTCAACTAGAGCTAGACTCAAAAGAGTCACTTGTTTAACTGTGCTTTTATATAACATTTTAGTAACTCATTAGTTCAGCTTTAGATAAGGAAGGTATTTGGATATCTGAGAGAGAGATGGAATTCTGAATTGTAATCACTCAAAACTACAATGATGTAATAAATAACATATAACTTGAGTGTTCTTTGCTTTAGGGATTAATGAACATTATTTTACAAAGTGAAAGTGAAAGGGAAGTCACTCAGTCGTCTCTGACTCTGCAACCCCATGGACTGTAGCCTACCAGGCTCCTCTGTCCATGGGATTTTCTAGGCAATAGTACTGGAGTAGATTGCCATTTCCTTCTTCAGGGGATCTTCCCGACCTAGGGATCGAACCCAGGTCTCCTGCATTGCAGACAGACGCTTTACCATCTGAGCTACCAGGGAAGTCCTGAAAATTATTAAATTAATTTTGGTTTGGTATAGTCACTAATTCATGTCTGACTCTTTGCAACCACATGGACTGTAGCCCACCAGGCTCCTCTGTTCATGGGGATTCTTCATGCAGTACTATTGGAGTGGGTTGCCATTTCCTTCTCCAGGGGATTTTGCTGACCCAGGAATCAAACCCAGGTCCCCTGCACAGCAGACACATTTCTTACCAACTGAAATATAAGGTAATTGCAGTAATTTTTTTTTTCAGCTAAATGATGCAGTTTTGAGCATTGCTAAACATGAATATATGTGAAGCCTGTGAAAGCATATTGCAGCCTTTTTGGCATACACTGTACTTATTGGGAGAAAACATATATTAGATTCTGTAGTCATAGCATTTGACACTAAGTCATCATTTGTCAGAGACTTGATGGAAGGAAGGGAGTTGGACGCTTCACTTATATCTATACCACTACAGTCAGATCAGTCACTCAGTCGTATTCTGCTCTTTGCAATTCCATGAACTGCATCACACCAGACTTCACTGTCCATCACCAGGAGCCGGAGCTTGCTCAAACTCATGTACATTGAGTCGTGATGCCATCCAACCATTTCATCCTCTTTAGTCCCCTTTTCCTTCTGCCTTCAGTCTTTTCCAACATCAGAATATTTTCCAATAAGACAGTTCTTTGCATCAGATGGCCAAAGTATTGGAGTTTCAACTCCAGCATCAGTCCTTCCAATGAATATTAAGGACTAATTTCCTTTAGGATTGACTGGTTGGATCTCCTCATTGTCTGAAGGGATTCTCAAGTGTCTTCAACACTACAGTTGAAAAGCATCAATTCTCCAGCACTCAACATTTTTATGCTCAACCTCTCACATCCATTAGGACTATTGGAAAAACTATAATTTTGATTAGACAGACCTTTGTTTCCAAAGCAATCTCTCTGCTATTTATTATGCTATCTAGATTGCTCATAGCTTTTCTTCCAAGGAGCAAGCGTCTTTTAATTTCATGGCATTCACCATCTGCAGTGACTTTGGAGCCCAAGAAAATAAAGTATCCCACTATTTCCATGTTTCCCCATCTATTTGCCATGGAGTGATGGGACCAGATACCATGATCTTAGTTTTCTGAATGTTCACCTTTAAGTCAACTTTTTCAACCTCCTCTTTCACTTTCATCAATAGGCTCTTCCATTCCTCTTCATTTTCTGCCATAAGGAGGGTATCATCTGCATATCTGAGGTTATTGATATTTCTCCTGGCACTCTTGATTGCAGCTTGTGCTTCATCCAACCTGATATTTTGCATGATGTACTCTGCAAATAAGTTAAATATGCAGGGTGATATTATACAGCCTTGATGTACTCACTTTCCGATTTGGAACCAGT
Source organism: Raphicerus campestris (assembly GCA_006410735.1). Taxonomy (NCBI): domain Eukaryota; kingdom Metazoa; phylum Chordata; class Mammalia; order Artiodactyla; family Bovidae; genus Raphicerus; species Raphicerus campestris. Next base: position 515,830 of record SJYW01052979.1, read on the forward strand.
GTGTTGTGTCATGTCTGGTTGTACCTGTTGCTTCTTGACCTGCATACATATTTCTCAGGGGGAAGGTAAGGTGTTCTGGTATTGCCATATCTTTAAGAATTTTCCATCATTTGTTTTGATCCAAAGAGTCAAGGAATTTGGCGTAGTCAATAAAGGAGAAGTAAACATTATTCTGGAACTCTCTTGCTTTTTCAATGACCCAAAGGATGTTGCCAGTTTGATTTTTGGTTCCTCTGCCTTTTCTAAATCCAGCTTGAACATCTGGAAGTTCACGGTTCACATGCAGTTGAATCCTTCCTTGGAGAATTTTGAGCATTACTTTACTATTGTGTGAGATGAGTGCTATTGTGCTGTAGTTTAAACATTATTTGACATTCTTTGGGACTGGAATGAAAACTGATATTTTCCAGTCGTGGAACCACTGCTGTGTTTTCCAAAATTGCTGACATATTGAATGAAACACTTTCACAGCATCATTTTTTAGCATTTGAAATAGCTTAACTGGAATTCCATCACTTCCACTAGCTTTGTTTGTATTGATGCTTCCTAAGGCCACTTGACTTCACATTCCAAGATATCTGGCTCTAGGTGAGTGACCACGCCTTCGTGGTTATCTGGGTCATGAAGATCTTTTTTGTATAGTTCTTCTGTGTATTTTTGCCACCTCTTCTTAATATCTCTGCTTCTGTTAGGTCCATATCATTTTTGTCCTTTATTGTCCCCATCTTTGCATGAAATGTTCCCTTGGAATCTAATTTCCTTGAAAACATTGCTAGTCTTTCCCATTCTATTGTTTTCCTTAATTTCTTTGCATTGATCACTGAGGAAGGCTTTCAATCTCTCCTTGCTATTGTTTGCAACTCTGTATTAGGATGGATATATCTTTCCTTTACTTTTGTTTTTAACTTCTCTTCTTTTTTCAGGTATTTGTAAGGCTTCCTCTGACAATCACTTTGCCTTTTTGCATTTCTTTTTCTTGTGTTTGTCTTGATCACTGCCTCCTGTACAATGTCATGAACCTCATCCATAGTTCATCAGGCACTCTGTCTATCAGATTTAATCCCTTGAATCAATTGGTCACTTTCATGTATAATCATAAGGGATTTGATTTAGGT
>SJYW01052979.1:520423-530799 GCA_006410735.1 Raphicerus campestris
AAAAAAAAAAAAAAAAAAGGGAAGAAGAAAGATTCCTCCTCCTATCACTTTCTCCTTTCTCCAGAATGAAAACTTGAGAAAAGAAGGTAATGCAAATGAACAGCATTGATTCTGGCTATGGAGCCACTCCATGGACGAAAAAGACTGATAACGCAGTGGCTGACTGTCACAGCAGGGAAGAAAATCACTTGGGAATAGATGGCAGATGTAATTGGCTTTCACCAAAATGAAATAAAACACAATGAGATAAATGCAGTGCTCCACAAGGCACAAGTGGGAAATGTGTAGTTAATGTTTCATAAAGAATTTTAGTTCAAATTAAATGAACAAATAAACAATACTTTAGCTATGTCTAAATGGCCATATGATTGTAAGGCTGGAGAAAAAGTGTGACAAGGCAATCTTGAATTAAGATCTTCTACTTACTTGGGCCCCTTCAAGGATCACAGCTTTGTCATGATAAAGGGGCATGCATAACTAACTTAAGCTGTGAGCCTCATCATTAGGGCCACCCATGATGGATAGGTTACAGTGGAAACTTCTGGCAAATGTGGTCCACTGGAGGAGGAACTGACAACTCACTCCAGTATTTTTGCCTGGAGAACTTTATGAGCAGTATAAAAAGGCAAAAGTTATGAAACTGGAAGATGAGTCCCTCATTTTGGAAGGTGTCCAATATGCAACTAGGGAAGAGCAGAGGGCAATTATGAATAGCCCCAGAAAGAATGAAACAGCTGGTCTAAAGCAGAATCTATGTTCAAGTGGTTGTTTCTGGTGGTAAAAGTAAAGTTCAATGCTGTAGAGAACATTGCCTAGGGACCTAGAATGTTACGTCCATGAATCAAGCATATTGGTCATGGTCAGTTAAGAGACAGCAAGAGTCAACATCAAAATGTTAGAAATCTGTGAAATAAAATGGAAGGGAAAGGACAAATTTAATTTATAGGACCTTTATATCTATGACTATGGGCAAGAATCCCTTACCCCTCATAGTCAACCAATGAGTCCAAAATTCAGTACTTGGGTACAATCTCAAAAACAACACAAAAATCTTGGTTCATTTCCAAGAAAACTATTCAACATTACAGTAATCCAAGTCTATGCCCCAACCACTGATGCTATAGAAGCTGAAGTTGATGATTCTATGAAGAATTGCAACACCTTCTAGAACTAAATCCAAAAAAATTAGGAAAGAAAGAAATGCCCTTTTCATCATAGGGGATTGGAATGCAAATTAGGAAGTAAAGAGATATTGCTCCTTCCAATGAATATTCAGGTTTGACTTCCCTTAGAAGACTGTTTGGTCTGCTTTCTGTCCAAGAGACTCTCAAGAGTCTTCCCTAGCAACACAGCTAGAAAGCATCAATTTTTACAGTCCAACTCACATCCATACATGACTACTGGAAAAACCATAGCTTTGACTAGACAGATCTTTGTCATCAAAGACATGACTCTGCTTTGTAATATGTTATCTAGGTTGGTCATAGTTTTTTTCCAAGGAGCAAACATTATTTCAGCCATGAAACATCTAAACGTCCATTTCATGGCTGTAGTCACCATCTGAAGTGATTGTAGAGCTCGAGAAAATAGTCTGTCACTGTTTTCTTTGTTTCCCCATCTATTTGCCATGAAGTGATGGGACCAGATGCCATAATCTTAGGTTTCTGAATGTTGAGTTTTAAGCCAGCTTTTTCACTCTCCTCCATTTTTATCAAGAGGCTACTCAGTTCCACTTTGCTTTCTTCTGTAAGGATGGTGTCCTCTGTGTATCTGAGGTTATTGATATTTCTCCCTAAAAATCTTGATTCCAGCTTGTTTTACATCCAGCCTGGCATTTTTTATGATGTGCTTTGCATAGAAGTTAAATATGCATGGTGACAATATACAGCCTTGATGTACTCCTTTCCCAATTTTGAAACAGTTTGTTGTTTCATGTCCAGTTCTAACTGTTGCTTCTTGCTCTCCATACAGCTTACATAAGCCTCTTATCCTCATTCATCAGAGGGCAGATGGAATGAATACCACAATCACAGAAATGCACAAAATAAAGGAAGGAAATTGTTAAAGTCTGACCAAAACAAAGGAGATTTTGAAGATGTGCCAAGAATATGGATAATTATTCTAAAATGATCTTATGACCCAGATAACCATGAAAGTGTGGTCACTCACCTAGACCTAGACATCCTGGAGTGTGAAGTCAAGTGGGCCTTAGGAAGCATTACTATGGACAAGACTAGTGGAGGTAACAGAATTCCAGCTGAGCTATTTGAAGTACTAAAAGATGATGCTGTTAAAGTGCCTCACTCAATGTGTCATCAAATATAGAAAACTCAGCAGTGGCCACAGGACTGGAAATGGTCAGTTTTCATTTCAACTTCAAAGAAAGACATTGCCAAAGAATGTCTATATTATGGTACAATTGCACTCATTTCACATACTAGCAAGGTTATGCTGAAAATCCTTCAAGCTAAGTTTCAGCAGTATATGAACTGAGAACTTTCAGGTGTACAAAATGGGTTTCAAAGAGTCAGAGGAACCAGAGATCAAGTTGCCAACATTCGTTGTATCACAGAGGAAACAAGGGAGTTCCAGAAAAACATCTACTTCTGCTTTACTGACTACTGTAAAGTCTTTGACTATGCGGGTCACAAGAAACTGTGGAAAATTCTGAGAAAAATAGGAATACCAGACCACCTTGCCTGATTCCTGATAAACCTGTATGCAGGTCAAGAAAAGAGTTGGTTCATAAAGTAGGCTAAGGACTGAAGAACTGATGCTTTTAAACTGCGATGTGCTGCAGAAGACTCTTGATAGTGCCTTGGATTTCAAAGAGAGCCAAACAGTTAATCTTAAAGGAAATAACCTTGTAACATTCATCAAAGAAGTGTTGCTAAAGCCAAAGCTCCAATAATTTGGCTGCCTGATGCAAAGAGTCCATTTTGCTGGAAAAAATTGAAGACAAAAGAAAAAAAGGGTGCAGAGGAAGAGATAGCACAACTGACAAATGGAGGTGAATTTGAGCAAACCCCCAGAGACAGAGGCAGTGGAGCCTGGGATGCTTCAGTCCATCGTGTGGCAAAAAGTTGGATACAACTTAGCAACAGTTAAACAAGTTATACTTTTGGGCAAATTACTTTGCTAACTTTAATCCCTAAATTCCAGATCTGTTTAGGCTTTTGTGACAATATAAGTGGCCTTTTGATGATCATTGTCTTATGCTATTTCTGATCATCATGACAGATGATCAAATAGAACCCTATTATATACATTTTGAAAAAAAAAATAGTAAAAGTTTAAAATTTTACCCAAGGTTGAACACTTAGAATTAAAAGAAAAATTCCTAACAGAAAAGTATATTGTGCACACACACGCACACACACACATATATGTAGGTATGTAGGAATATATATATATATATATATATATATATATATATATATGTATATACACACACACACACACATATAATTAACATATACACATATAATATCTTACTTCTAAGAATACAACATTCAACTGAAGGCATGGTTAATTTAATTCTTCAGTTTTATTAATTTAGTTGAAACAGAAAGATAGATGTTTAAAAAAATCAATGGGTGTGAGAACTTAAAAATGTTTTATAATTTTTAAAATTGCTCTAATTAATCAGAAACAAACACAAGAGGCAATATAAACAAGAGTTTACTATGAGTTTGACTCTTCTAGGCAAAATATAAAATATAAACTTTAGGAGACAAGGATTTCAGTTTTGTTCATTGATGTATCTCAAAGAATACCTAGCACATAATTGTTCCTAATTAAATATATTTTGTGATTTTCACAGGTAGTTAAATTTTAGTTAAATTCTTATGCTGTAGGATGCTACATTCAGACACTGGACTAGCCTGGAGTAAGAGGAAAACTGAGAGTCTTTCACTGAAAAAAGGGATGGCTAAACAGTGGTAAATGTACAGCACAAAGGAGGTATACAGAAGATAAAAACAAGAGATTTAGGGTCTGGATTTGTTAGACTGGATTTAGTAGACTGCAAGAACACGCTTCTGGAGATAAGAGGGTAAAATAAGGAAGAAAGGAAGAAAATAAATATTAAATACCATGCACTGTGCAAGGGTTTACAATAAATAACAGGTAAGCCAATAATAATAATAAAAAGTATAATAACATGCTAGAAAGGATACTGCACTGTGTGAGGACAAAGGAAGACAAGCCAGATCTCTCTCTGGCCATTAGGGATGGTATGTGTCTAAGAATGGGCTTCCCAGGAGGCATAGTGGTAAAAAATCCACCTGTCAATGCAAGAGATGAAAGATATGCAGGTTTTGCCCCTGGGCTGAGAAGATGCCTAGAGTAGGAAATGGTAACACACTCCAGAAATCTTGTCTGGAAAATTCCATGGACAAAGGAGCCTGAAGGCTACAGTCCAAGGGGTTGCAAAGAATTGGACATGATTGAATGACTGACCACAGCACAGAATTCACAATCTCTAGGACTATTTACATCCTCTCTTTTAAATTCTGCAAAGTTTAAAAATTCACTTTACAATTAAATATTTTTTTAAAATTGTCTTTTCCTAAAAGTCAAAAACACTGATTAAGGCTTCTTAATAATTAATTTTAGAAATCTTAAACCCCAACAATGTTTTATTCTTCCCTTGGCTAGATGTCATTTTCCAGTTTGCTGATAAACATATTTATCAGAGGCAAGAATGGAGTGAATGTAAGAATTATTTCCATAACATGCACAAATATTTGTCTGCAAGAGACTAAATAGCAGACATTATTATTTGTTATATTTTCACTCTTTTTTTCTGAACTTTGACTTCACTCATTTATTTTATTTAGTTATGACTTTTTATTACTTGGGGAGTGACAATATTAAAAAATACAATCTATTAATATTAATAACATAAAGTGGTATAGTCCCTATAAGATGGTAGAGTATAAGGATGTGCACTCATTTTCTCCTGTGACAACTCCAAAATTACAAATCACTGCTGAACAACCGTCAACAGAAGAATGTTGAACCCCACCAAAAAAAGGTACCCCATGTCCAAGGGCAAAGGAGGAGCCCAGCAAGATGGTGGTGGGGGGGTGAAATCATGTTTATAATCAAACCTCATACCTGTCAGAGATGCTTGGAGGGCTCAAACAAAACCTTGTGTGCGCCAAGATATAGAGACACCACNCTGCTGAACAACTGTCAACAGAAGAATGTTGAACCTCACCAAAAAAAGGTACCCCATGTCCAAGGGCAAAGGAGGAGCCCAGCAAGATGGTGGTGGGGGGGTGAAATAATGTTTATAATCAAACCTCATACCTGTCAGAGATGCTTGGAGGGCTCAAACAAAACCTTGTGTGCGCCAAGACACAGAGACACCACAAAGACTGAGTCAGACCTGCTTCTGAGCTTTTGAGTGCCTCCTCCAGAGGTATTGGTCAGCAGTGGCCTGCTGCAAGGGCAGGGGCTCTGGCTACAGCAGCCCTGGCTCACACAACGTGTGGCATAAGACTTCTTGGAGGAGGTTGTCATTAACCCCAAGATAGAGGCACCGAGTAGATGACCCAAAAACTTCAGAACAATTATACCAAATAAATTCTCACATTGCTAAGAAAGTTCTAGGGCCCACCACAGATTTCCCAACCTAGGAATCTGGTGACTGGACTGCGAACCATCAGAGAATTTGACTGTGAAGGCCAGTGGGATTTGATTACACAACTTACACAGGACTGGGGAAGCAGACTCTTGGAGGGCACACACACACAAAAACCTTGTGCACACCAGGACCCAGGAAAAAGGAGCAGTGACCCCACAAGAGACTTGCCCAGGCTTGCCCAGGAGTGTCCAGGAGTCTCTGGTAGACCTGTGGGTTGGCACGGCCTGCTACAGGATCAGGGGCACTGAGTGTGGCATTGTGTACATGGGATCTTTTGAAGGATGTTGCCATTGCCTTCATTCCCTTACCATACCTTTGCTTCAGGTCAGACACATGGAGGGAATACTGTCCAGCTCATTAACAGAAAATTGAATTAAAGATTTACTGAGCATGGCCTCCTCCATCAGAATAAGACCCAGTTTCCCTCTCAGTCAGTCTCTCACACTAGAAAGCTTCCATAAGCCTGTTATCCTTATCCTGCAGAGGGCAGACAGAATGAAAACCATAATCACAGTAAACTAATCAAATAGATCACATGGCCTTGTCTAACATCATGAAATTATGAGCCATGCCATGTGGGGCCACCCAATAGATGGGTCATGGTGGAGAATTCTGACAATGCTTGGTCCACTGGAGAAGGGAATGGCAAACCACTTCAGTATTCTTGCCTTGAGAACCTCATGAACAGCATGAAAAGGCAAAAAGATATGACACTGAAAGATGAACTCCTCAGGTCTGTAGATGCCCCATATGCTACTGGAGAAAAGTGGAGAAATAACTCCAGAAATAATGCAGAGATGAAATCAAAGCAAAAACAACAGTCAATTGTGGATGTGACTGGTGATAGAAGCAAAATCCGATGCTACAAAGAGCAAATATTGCATATGAACCTGGAATGTTAAGTCCATGAATCAATGTAAGAATCAGCAAACTGAAATGCATGGGAATGGGCAAATTTAATTCAGTCGACCATTGTATTTACAACTTTGGGCAAGAATCCCTTAGAAGAAATGGAGTAGCCCTCATAGCCAACAATCTGAAATGCAGTATTTGGGAGTAATCTCAAAAAGGACAGAATGACCTCAGTTAGTTTCTAAGGCAAACCACTCAGTACCATAGTAATCCAAGTCTATGCCCCAACCAGTAATGCTGAAGAAAATGAAGTTGAATAGTTCTATGAAGACCTACAATATCTTCTAGAACTAACACCCCAAAAAGATGTCCTTTTCATTATAGGGGACTGAAGTGCAAAAGTAGGAAGTCAAGAGATACCTGGAGTACTAGGAAAATTTGGCCTTGGGTTACAGCATGAAGCAGGACAAAGAGTAACAGAGTTTTGCCAAGAGTACTCACTGGTCATAACACCCTCTTCCAATAATATGAAAGAAGACTCTACACATGGATAACACCAGAGGGTCAATACCGAAATCAGATTGATAATGTTATTTGTAGTCAAAGATGGAGAAACTCTGTGTGAACTCATGTGAATGTCACTCAGTCATGTCTGATTTTTTGTGACCCCATGAACTATACAATCCATGGAATTCTCCAGGCCAGAATACTGGAGTGGGTATCTATTCCCTTCTCCAGGGGATCTTCTCAATCCAGGGATCAAACCCAGGTCTCCCTTATTGCAGGCAGATTCTTTACTAGCTGAGCCAACAGGCAAGCNGGGTATCTATTCCCTTCTCCAGGGGATCTTCTCAATCCAGGGATCAAACCCAGGTCTCCCTTATTGCAGGCAGATTCTTTACTAGCTGAGCCAACAGGCAAGCTCTATATAGTCAGTAAGACAGGGAGCTGACTGTGGCTCAGATCATGACCACCTTAGTGCAAAATTCAGACTTAAATTAAAGAAAGTAGGAAAAAACACTAGATCATTCAGTTATGACCTAAATCAAATCCCTTATGATTATACATGAAAGTGACCAATTGATTCAAGGGATTAAATCTGATAGACAGAGTGCCTGATGAACTATGGATGAGGTTCATGACATTGTACAGGAGGCAGTGATCAAGACAAACACAAGAAAAAGAAATGCAAAAAGGCAAAGTGATTGTCAGAGGAAGCCTTACAAATACCTGAAAAAAGAAGAGAAGTTAAAAACAAAAGTAAAGGAAAGATATATCCATCCTAATACAGAGTTGCAAACAATAGCAAGGAGAGATTGAAAGCCTTCCTCAGTGATCAATGCAAAGAAATTAAGGAAAACAATAGAATGGGAAAGACTAGCAATGTTTTCAAGGAAATTAGATTCCAAGGGAACATTTCACGCAAAGATGGGGACAATAAAGGACAAAAATGATATGGACCTAACAGAAGCAGAGATATTAAGAAGAGGTGGCAAAAATACACAGAAGAACTATACAAAAAAGATCTTCATGACCCAGATAACCACGAAGGCGTGGTCACTCACCTAGAGCCAGATATCTTGGAATGTGAAGTCAAGTGGCCTTAGGAAGCATCAATACAAACAAAGCTAGTGGAAGTGATGGAATTCCAGTTAAGCTATTTCAAATGCTAAAAAATGATGCTGTGAAAGTGTTTCATTCAATATGTCAGCAATTTTGGAAAACACAGCAGTGGTTCCACGACTGGAAAATATCAGTTTTCATTCCAGTCCCAAAGAATGTCAAATAATGTTTAAACTACAGCACAATAGCACTCATCTCACACAATAGTAAAGTAATGCTCAAAATTCTCCAAGGAAGGATTCAACTGCATGTGAACCGTGAACTTCCAGATGTTCAAGCTGGATTTAGAAAAGGCAGAGGAACCAAAAATCAAACTGGCAACATCCTTTGGGTCATTGAAAAAGCAAGAGAGTTCCAGAATAATGTTTACTTCTCCTTTATTGACTACGCCAAATTCCTTGACTCTTTGGATCAAAACAAATGATGGAAAATTCTTAAAGATATGGCAATACCAGAACACCTTACCTTCCCCCTGAGAAATATGTATGCAGGTCAAGAAGCAACAGGTACAACCAGACATGACACAACACACTGGTTCCAAATCNGATATACACACACACACACATACACACATTCAGGTTAACACACTGACAGACATACACACCTGTCCAGTTCCAGAGCATGCACAAGTTTCAAGCCTAGTTATGTTTTTGCTATATCACCATATCACCGGGAAGTTAAGAGACGAGATCTGAAAACTGCCTTGTAAACGTATGCTTGCCTGTAGTAAATCTTTAGCTACTGAAGCTACAATTGCTAACATGTGTGAGATTCCTAGTTTTCTTGTATAACCAAGGGACCAGTAAATAACATGGCATTAAAAAAAATGATATCCTGTTACTAGAGGAAAGCACAATTTGGCTGCAACATATGGTTCTGGAGAGCTGCAGTCTCATAAATGGAGCTGAAAAAGAAAAGCAATTCTGGGAAGGTGGTTGAAGCTAAAGAGAAGGCCCTGGTGACAGCCATCTACATAACTGACTGCAGTAAAACACGAAGTTCCATTTTCAAAAGCTGATTAGAGGGAAGATTTATTAAGAACCTATGGTGATCTGGGGACCAGTGTAAGACAATAGATGAGGCATAGTGCCTGCACCTTGAAAGTCTGCCAAGAGGCAGCAGAATTGAGTGGGCCGAAGCAAACACATTTCAAAAGTCCACCGTCAGTCATGAAAAATTAGTGGAAGTCAGAAGCTCTTGCATGTGTATGTGTCCAATGCAAGCTGGTTCTACAGTTCACTTAATATGTGAGTGCTGCTCTGTGCTCAGTTCCTTAGTCACATCTGACTCTTTGTGACCCCATGGACTATAGCTCATCGGGCCCCTCTGTCCATAGGATTTTCCAGGCAAGAATAGTGGAGTGGGTAGCCATTCTCTTCTTCAGGGGATCTTCCTGACTCAGGGATCAAACTCTGTCTCCTGCATTAGCAGGCGGATTCTTACTGCTGAGCCAACTGGGAAGTCCTAAGGAGTTTTTAGGTTTTCAATAAACTATTAATTGCATGAAAAATAATTTTACTAGACTTTCATTTAAAATAACAAATATTGACACCTTCACATATTGTGCTCATCTCTGATGACCAAAGTAATCATAAGGGCAACAATAATAATAACAATGATGATTATAAAGGGACGTTAGGAAATTGGATATATTCAGGAAAACTGGAAATATCCAGCAAACATTTCACCCAAAGATGGTCACAATAAAGACAGAAACGGTAGAGACCTAGTCGATGCAGAAGATCAAGAAGAGATGGAAAGAATACACAGAAGAACTGTACAAAGAAGATCTTAATGAACCAGATTATTATGATGGTGTGGTCAGTTACCCAGGGCCGACATTCTGGAATGTGAAGTCAAGTGGGCCTTGTGAATCACTGCTGTTAATAAAACTAGTGGATGTGATGGAATTCAAGTAGAGCTACTCAATATCCTAAAGGATGATGCTATCAAGGTGTTGCATTCAATATGTCAGCAAATCTGGAAGACCCAGCAGTAGCCACAGGACTGGAAAAGCTCAATCCTCCTCCCAATTTTCAAGAATGGTAGTACCAAAGAATGTGCTAATCATTGGACAATTGCACTCATCTCCCATGCTAGTAAGGTCATGCTTAAAATCTTGCATGCTAGACTTCAGCATTATGTGAACCAAGAACTTTCAGATGTTCAAGCTGGTTTAAGAAAAGGCAGAGGAGCCAGAGATCAAATTGCCAATATTTGCTGGATCATAGAGAAAGCAAGGAAATTC